>JAFISE010000113.1:0-104476 GCA_022560025.1 Stagonosporopsis chrysanthemi | reverse complement strand
ATATTGTTTATAGCTTGCTTTTATACTCTGCTAGTAATACTATTAAGATAGTAGCTAGTAGGTTTTCTTTACACTTAGGTAAGCAGTAGATACTTAGTTATAAGCTTCTTAGATAAAGCAAGTACACAGCACTAAGTCTAAGACTATATATAGATAATCTTAGTATAAAAGTAGACTATTATAAATCTAATAACTAAAAGCTAAAGATTTTTACTCTTTTTTAAAGGCCTAGTAATTATATTACAGTATAGCTTTAATTAGTTCTAAAGAGTCTAAGTATAACTCTAGCTGTAAGTTATAGATAGCGTGTACTAAAGAATATAAAAGATAGACTTAAGCAAGATTAAAGTTAATATAGTTATAAAGTTGTTAGAGTTTTAATAATACCTAGAAGTAATTATCTTTCTAAGTTGTCTTAAAGTTAGCTAGGTCTTACTCTCTTTAACTAAAGATATTAGCTCTTTTATTATTCTTTTCTAAGATGTACTTAATTTAGAGGTTAAATAAAGCAAGTACTTCTACCTACCTAGCTTGTTAGGTATTTAAGACTTTAGTAGTTATAAAATATTCTAGAGAATAGTAGTTAAAGTAGACATAGATCTAATTTAGTATAGAAATTAGCTTAGCTCTCTACTTATTAAAAGCTTAGAAGATAGTAAAAAGCTCTTTATTATAGATCTTTTAGTTAAGCTTTAAACCTAATAGAGAATAGCTATAGAATGCTATAAAGTACTAGCAGTTGTCTGCGTGTTTCTAAGATATAATGCTAGCTACTACTTTATATAATATATTAGTCTTAAGCTTTGTTTTAAGGTCTAAGTTAAAGTAGCATAGAGTTAGAATAGCTAATAGACTCTGTTTAAGCTTTTTAAAGCTAGCCTAGCAGTCTAGAGTCTATTAAAAAGTATTTAATAGACTCTGCAATGTAATTAAAAGTTTTACTACTTAAAAGAACTTAGGCACAAATTATTAATAGAAACTAGTAAAGCTTAGAAATAATTTTATACCTATTATAGTTGTAAGTAGCTTTTAGTCTGCTAAAACCTATACCTTCTTAGAATCTACCTTAATACCTTTGTTTATAAAGATATACTTAAGGTACTAAGTATAAGTTATATAGAATTTACTTTTCTTAATATTAACCTATAAGCTTACAAAGTAAAGACATTCTAGAACCTTTTTAATATATGTCTAGTAAGTCTAAGTATCTTTAGAATAGATAAGAATATTGTCTAAGTAAGTAATATAGAAGTTATCTAAGTAGTTAATTAAAATATTATTTATATAGTATTAGTACATAGCAGAGCTATTATATAAACTAAATAGTAAGACCTTGTACTTATATATACTATAACGCGTCTAAAATATAGTATACTCTTTAAAAGCAAGATCTATATAGATTTAGTAAAAAGCTAATTAAATATTAAACTTTGTAAATATCTTTGCCTTATATAGTTAGGCAAGTAGCTTGTCTATATATAGTATTAGATAGAAGTCTTTGCAAGTTAAATTATTTAATTTATAATAGTCTATATAGATATATAGGCTTTTATTTAGTTTTTATATATATAGTATAAGTAATATAAATAGGCTTTAGCTGTATTTAATCTAACTATAGTATAGCTATTCTTGTACAAACTTCTTAGTAGCTTTAAGTTTCTCTAGGTTCTGTTTATACAAAGAAAAGTAATAGTTTAGTAAAAGTTCTTTTAAAACAATCTTGTAGTTATAAAGGTAGTATTCTAGAAGGCTTTTAGCTTCTACTTTACTAAACATATTAGTATACTAAGAGTATTAGGCTAGTAAGTGTTCTTAGATTAGTTAGGCGTTATTAGAGTTGTCTTAGTTATACTTTTCTTCTATAATACAATTTATCTTGTATAGATTAGTTATAAAGAACTTGTTTTGCAGTTTTTTTATTAAGAAGTAGAAAGTATTAGCTAAGAGTATAGTAATAGTAGTAACTTTTTTTAGACTAGTTACAGGAGTGTTTACTACTTTATTAGGTAGTACTAAGAGTTATAAACAAAACTTAAGTAACCTTAATATACCTTTTATATATTTAATAGTTATACTAAGACTGTGTTGTTACTAATACTCTTCTTATTTTTATAGAGTATTTTGTTGCTCTATATCTTGTTAGGCTTTGCCTTCTCTAAGAAGTTGTTGCAAACTTATTAATAAAGGCAGTATAAGATTATATAATTAAGAGTATTTAGTAGGCTATATTAACTAAGACCTATCTATATTAAGTTATAGCTTAAAGTACTTAAGCTATTTAATTCTAATAATACAATCTTGTAATCTAAGATCTATAATAATAAAAAAGCAGTTGTATACTTTTTAGCTATTAACTATAAGGTATAACTATGTATACTAGGTTACAGAGAAGGTAATTTAATCCTAGAAACCTTTAACCTAAACTAAGAAGAGTAGCTTTTAGATAGGTTTATAAAGTAAAGTAAAGATAGAATATATAATATTAGAGTTTAAAAACAAAACTTCTTAGGCACTAGTGTTAACTAAGAAGTAGAGTTAAACACTAAGCTCTTAGTTGCAAAGAATAGTAGAGGTAAAGAAATAAAGTCTACTAAACAAATAAAATAGTAAGAAATTAAATAGATTATATTAGTTTAAGCTTAAGTAAGATAATTCTCTTAAGTAGAACTATTTCTTATAGAGATTATATTAGTCTTGTTAAAGTCTTCTTTAGTATTAATAAAGTCTTTTTATTCTACTTTACTTTTATACACATAAAGTACTATACAATCTTTAGTAAAGTGTCTTAGCTTCTTATAGTTATAGTAAGCTTCTAGAGTTATATTTTTTTTAGATACAGGTGTATTAGAAAGTTAGTAGAGCACAGAGGTACTTTAGGCAAAGTAAGTAGATTAGCTAAGAGAAGAGTAATCTTGTTAACTTGTTATAACAGAGCCTTGTTTTGTATCTAACTAGTAGGTTCTTGTTAATCTTAAGAGTTGCAAAACAGCATAGGTTAGCATAGTAGAGTTGTTCTTCTTTTCTATATTATAAGCAGTTAGGTGTTCTACTATTTAAGAGAAAGAATTATACTATTACTACTTAAAACTTAGATTAAGTACTTAAATACTTAGAGAGATTTTAGTCTATATATAGTAAAACTACTCTAATTAGAGTACTTTTTCTTTAATAGCTGTACTAAGAAAGCAGCTCTTAAAAGTAAGAAAAGCTTCTAATTTCTCTATTTAGAGTTAATTAAAGGCTGCTTATGTAACAACACAGGATGCTAGAAGGGTCTAAATCGTATAGGTATCTGCTACAAGGTGTATAGGAGCACTAGAATAAACTATAGAACTAGATCTCTATTCCTATAGGTCTTGTACAAAAAAATACTTTAAAACTATCTATCTAAACTCTGTAAAGACTTCTTTTCTTATACTTAGAAGCTTAGAGAAGACTATACTAAGAAGTAGTTAGAAGACAGATCTAAGTTAAGTAGTTGTTAGGTAGTGTAAAGTAAGCTTAAGGAACTAGGCTTGTTCTTATATTACTCTCCTCCTTATAGGTAGATTGTTCCTAATTCTGCAAACTTGTAAGGAAAATTCTTATACTATAAAGGTTTAAACTTTAAAAAGGTATAAAATATATCTAACTTTTATTTGTCTTAAGACTCTAGTCTTTCTTTACTGTTGTTAACCTCTATTTAAGTTTTGCTACACAACCTATATTAGCTACTTTGCACTTATCTGTCCTAGACAAGCTTTCTAGTAACAATAACTAAGTAAATTAAATTGTTACTAGGTATATAGCTGTTGTAAGAGCCTGTACTAACAGAGTAGCTTTTACTAACGTTGTAGTAACTGTAGAAACGTATTTAATCTACTTTTTAATTAGGTTAAATTGCTTACAGCATGCTTTTTAAGTAAACAATATGTGCCTTGCTTGTTTCTATTCTTTAACAGACATTAATTCTTGCTACAAGTACCTTAAACAACTCTATTTAATTACTGCTAACTGTTACTAGGCTTGTTTTTTAGTTACTATGCTAATACCTGTCTCTTTTAGTACTTTTGTAGTAGCTTATTAAGTTATCTGCCTTTATTTAATTTAGGCCTTTGTATAAAAGAACGTAGTAGTATACACCTTTAATAAGGCGTTGTTATTAAAGTGTGCTTATTATACACTTTAGAACAAGAAGTATTGTCTAGTTTAATTACTATTACTTTTTTTTTATTAGTCTTTAGGCTAACTTTTAAATAAGTGCTAATTTATATTAGACCTAAGTACAATACTTTTTAGAGCAACCTTGTTACGTAAAAAGAAGCTATAGCAGAGAAAAGTAGAAAGTTAAAGGAGCTAGAGGTAACAGCTGCACAGGCTATTTATAAGACTGCTTAGAATAACTTCTATTAGTTAGCTTATATCTTAGCAAGTATAGTGCAGGTAGCAACTACACAGCTTAAAGAGGTGTTAGCTGCTAACATGTTACTCTATTAGTACTACGTCTAGCTTGTTACTAATTAGGCCTTAGTAGAGGCAATAAGAGTACTTACTGCGCAGGTAAAGTCCTTGCAAGATAAGGTAGCAGAGCTTAGGCAGGCAGTAGTATCTCTGTAGGCTTTAGTAGTTAAAGCTCTATAACAGAGCGCTAGAGGCAAGAGCTTAAAGAAGTTAGTACTTAAAAAGGCATTAGCTAATTTAGATACTCTCTTAGTAGATGCAGAAGAGATAAGCAACATTAGTAAGGCTTTAGCTTAATTACTACATATACAGTAGAGTAGATGTTTTCTTTTATTACTTAGCTAGGTTAGTAAGTATTTAGAGTAGTCTAGATTTTCTTTATCTTTTAAATTTATAACGTGCTTACTTAAACTATTACTAGCTGTTTTCTTCTTAGAATTTAATCTAATTTAGTAACTACTTTAAAAGACCTAGTAATTGCAGATACTTATTATAAAACGCTCTTAGCTTGTAAAGAGCATTTTTAAAGTTTTCTACTAGGTACTAAGTAGAGTTAAGGTTGTATTCTAGCTAACTTACACAGTACTTTAAGTATTGTTAGACTAGCTTACTTGTAAGTATCTTGTGTACTTCCTATTCTTTAACTTTTTAAATTAAGATACCTAAAGGTTTTAGAGCTTTCTATCTAGGCAGAAGGTCTGCTAGGTCTTTGTAGAGTATATCTAGAGTAAAGATATTGTAAATTTGTAAACTAGAAAGAAGTTTTAAATACTATAAATAACTAACTTGCTTAAAAACTTTAAACAGACCTTTCTATAGGTTAGATAGCTTTTAGCTAAGATACTTAACAGCTAAGTTCTTAGTTAATAAGTATACCTTATTACCTACTACCTAGTTAACTAGACTGCAGTACTTATCCTTAGTAGCTCTTATTTGCAGCTGCGCCTTTTCTATATTCTTCTTAGCTACCTTCTAAGCTTAGTGCATATAGGTTGCTAAAGTAAGTGCATTTTAGTAGTTTAAGTTGTTATAAGGGGTTGTATCTGTATTAAGTCTATTCTACTACTAGCTTTGTCTAGGTTTGCTTCTAAACAATACTTAATAGAAAGTTATTCTAATACTAGAATAAAGTAAGGTAAGCTGTGCATAGTTAATAAGCAGCAGTAATTTAGACTAGTTATCTTAATAGTACATTACAAATAGTTATAGCTGCTAGTTAATATACTTATTTATAATCTCTGTTTAGCTATTAGTTTCTTTATAGTAAGTAGTAAAAAGCTTAACTTTAATGCTAATAATCTAACAGAACTTAAACTAGAAACAAGACACAAACTAGGGTCTATAATTAGATACTATTAATTTAGAAGTATAACTAAAATAATAGACTTATTAAATAAACAAGGAAGCTATTTCTTATATAGTTATAGTCTTGTAGCACAGGATAGTAATTGCCTGCTTTATTAAACAGTTAATAATAATAAGTATTTAATTATATCTAGCTTTGTCCTTTAGAAAATCTTTAAAATCTATATATAGGTGCTATATAGGTTAATTAGGGATAGGCAACAAGTAAAGATACTTACAAAGTTAGGTTTGTTTTAGATAACTATAGTAATAAAAAATATAATTTTATATATATTGTTTACAGCTAGTGCCTATACCTTGCTAGTAATACTATTAAGACAGTAGCTAGTAGGTTTTCTTTACACTTAGGTAAGCAGTAGATACTTAGTTATAAGCTTCTTAGATAAAGCGTGTGCACAACAAAGAGTCTAAGGCTATATACAACTAATCTTAATATAAGAGCAGACTATTATAGATCTAATAACTAAGAGCTAGAGATTTTTGCTCTTTCTTAAAGGCCTAGCAATTGTGTTACAGCACAGCTTTAATTAGTTCTAAAGAGTCTAACTATATTTCTAGCTGTAAAGTATAGATAGCGTGTACTAAAAAATACAAAAGATAGACTTAGGTAAGATTAGAGTTAATACAGTTGTAAAGTTGTTAAGGACTTAAAATTACTTAAGAGTAATTATCTTCTTAAGCTATCTTAAGGTTAGCTAGGTCTTGCTCTCTTTAACTAAAGATATTAGCTTTCTTGTTATTCTTCTCTAGAGTGTACTTAATTTAAAAGTTAAACAGAGCAAGTGCTTCTGCTTACCTAGCTTGTTAGGTATTTAAGACTTTAGTAGTTATAAAATATTCTAGAGAACAGTAGTTAGAGTAGACACAGATCTAATTTAGTATAGATATTAGCTTAGCTCTTTACTTGTTAAAGGCCTAGAAGATAGCAAAGAGCTCTTTGTTATAGATTTCCTAGTTAAGCTCTAAACTTAATAAAGAATAGCTGTAGAATACTATAAGGTACTAGCAGTTGTCTGCGTGTTTCTAAGATATAACGCTAGCTACTACTCTATCTAATATGTTAGTCTTAAGCTTTGTTTTAAGGTCTAGGTTAAAGTAGCACAGAGTTAGAATAGCTAACAGGCTCTGTTTAAGCTTTTTAAAGCTAGCCTAGCAGTCTAGAGTCTATTTAAAGGTATTTAACAGACTCTGCAACATAATTAAAGCTTTTGCTACTTAAGAAAACTTAGGTATAAATTGTTAATAGAAACTAGTAAAGCCTAGGAATAATTTTACACCTGTTACAGTTAAAGGTAGCTTCTAGTCTGCTAAAACTTATACCTTCTTAGAATCTACCTTAATACCTTTATTTATAAAGATATACCTAAGGTACTAAGTATAAGTTATATAGAATTTACTTTTCTTAATATTAACTTGTAGGCCTACAGAGCAAAGACGTTCTAGAACCTTTTTAATATGTGTCTAGTAAGTCTAAGTATTTTTAGAGTAGATAAGAATATTGTCTAAGTAAGCAATATAGAAGTTATCTAAGTAGTTAATTAGAACGTTGTTTATATAGTATTAGTACGTAGCAGGGCTATTACATAAACTAAATAGTAAGACTTTGCACTTGTATATACTGTAACACGTCTAGAATATAGTATACTCTTTAGAAGCAAGATCTATATAGATTTAGTTAAAAGCTAATTAAATGTCTAACTTTGTAAATATCTTTGCCTTAGATAGTTAGGCAAGCAGCTTATCTATGCATAGTATTAGATAAAAGTCTTTATAAGTTAAATTGTTTAATTTACAATAGTTTATATAGATATGCAGGCTTCTATTTAGCTTTTATACGCATAGCACTAGTAATATAAATAGACTTTAGCTGTATTTAATCTAACTATATTAGAGTTAATCTTATATAAACTTCTTAGTTACTTTAAGTTCTTTAAAGTTCTGTTTGTACAAGAAAGAATAGTAGTTAGGCAAAGGTTCTTCTAGAACAATCTTGTAGTTATAAAGGCAGTAATCTAAAAGGCTTTTAGCTTTTGTTTTACTAAATATATTAGTATACTAAGAGTACTAGGCTAGTAAGTATTTCTAGATTAGTTAGGCGTTTTTAGAGTTATCTTAGTTACACTTCTCTTTTATAATATAAGTAATCTTATACAAATTAGTTGTAAAGAACTTGTTTTACAGTTTCTTTATTAAGAAGTAGAAAGTGTTAGCTAAGAGCACAGTAATAGTAGCAACCTTAGTTAGACTAGTTACAGAAGTGTTTACTACTTTGTTAGGTAGTATTAAAAGTTGTAAACAAAACTTAAGCAACCTTAATATACTTTTTATATATTAAACAGTAGTACTAAGGCTGTGTTATTACTAATACTTATCTTGTTTTTATAAAGTATCTTATTGCTCTATATCTTGTTAGGCTTTGCCTTTTCTAAGAGGTTGTTGTAAAGTTATTAATAAGGGTAGCACAGGATTATATAATTAAGAGTATTTAGCAGGCTATATTAACTAAGACCTATCTATATTAAGTTGCAGCTTAAAGCACTTAAGCTATTTAATTCTAATAATACAATCCTGCAATCTAAGGTCTATAATAATAAAAAGGCAGTTATATACCTTTTAGCTATTAACTATAAGGTATAACTATATATACTAGGTTACAGAGAAGGTAATTTAATCTTAAAAACCTTTAACCTAGACTAAGAAGAGTAGCTTTTAGATAGGTTTATAAAGTAAAGTAGAGATAGAATATACAATATTAGAGTTTAAAAACAAAAATTCTTAGGTACTAGTATTAACTAAGAAGCAGAGTTAAATACTAAGCCCTTAGTTACAAAGAATAGTAGAGGTAAAAAAATAAAGACTGCTAAATAAATAAGATAGTAAGAGATTAGATAGATAATATTAGTTTAAATCTAGGTAAAGTAATCTTCTTAGGCAGTACTATTTCCTATAAGAGTTATATAGGTCTTATTAAAGTCTTCTTTAGTATTAACAAAGTCTTCTTGTTCTACCTTAATTTTGCGCACACAGAGTACTATGCAATCTTTAGTAAAGTGTTCTAGCTTCCTATAGTTGTAGCAAGCTCTTTAAGTTATATCCTTTTTAGGTGTAAGTGTGTTAGAAGGTTAGCAGAGTACAAGAGTACTCTAGGCAAAGTAAGTAGATTAGCTAAAAAAAAAGTAATCTTATTAACCTATTGTAACAGAACTTTGTTTTATATCTAACTAAGGTGTTCTTATTAATCTTAGGGGTTGCAAAACAGTATAAGTTAGTATAGTAGAGTTATTCTTCTTTTTTATATTGTAAGCAGTTAGGTATTCTACTATTTAAGAGAAAGAATTATACTATTACTACTTAAAGCCTAGATTAAGTACTTAAATACTTAGAGAGATCTTAGTCTATATGTAGTAAAACTATTCTAATTAGAGTACCTTTCTTTTAATAGCTGCACTAAGAAAGCAGCTCTTAAAAGCAGGGAAAGCTTCTAATTTCTCTATTTAGAGTTAATTAAAGGCTGCTTAGCTTTCTGCCTGCTTGTTCTTAGTAACAAAGTATATCTTAAAGAGCGTAATTATCTCTTCTATAGTGTAAAAACAATCTGTCTTATTGTTAAAGAGGTACTAAGGTTCTAAGTATTCTTTAGCTAATCTAGATATATAACCTTAGACAAGAGCTATATGTGTATATACACTCTAATAGTAGTCTGTATTAATATTAAGTTAGTCTTAAATAAAGGCACGCTATTACTAAAAGGTAGAGTTACTTCTATTAGTAAGAACCTTAATATTAGGGGTCTTTTTAGAGAGCTTCTTGCGTACTATAAGTACTAAGCTAGCTTTAGATAGCTGCCTTATAGTAGATTAATATAGTACACTTATTAGTAGTGTTTCTATTATAAGTAGGGGGCAATCTGCTAGAGCAAGGCTAGCACACAACTAAGCAAGTTCCTGCTATAGTTAAGCTATCTCTTTTAAGGGATTGTAGTAGGATAGCTTTAAATTAGATCTATTATTAGCAGGGGACAGTTGTGCTAATACAGGGCCCTAAAGGCGTCTAGCCCTTAATTAGTTCTAGGACTAAGTAGTAGGTCCTGTAGTAGTGCCTAACATTAGAGTTGTATCTAAATTAGGTAGGTTATTAATAGTCTCTAAGTGTCTATCTTAGCGCAATCTAACACAGCTTTTCTAAAGTTAATCCTAGAGTAGTAAGTTGTAAGAAGTTCTAAACCTATAGGCTTTAGTTATTAAGAGATCTCTAGTATCTTAACTATTATATAAATAATTTAAGGACTTGTTTAGTTTAAGCATAATACCTTAGCTGCACTTATATAAATAACTAAATAAACTATAGTAATATTATTATAAAGCTATTTATTGCAGTTAAATACAATTTTATATATTCTACTATTCTGTTGTTGTGTTGTTCTTTTCTACTCTGTACAAAGCAGCAGTTAGGTTTATTTATATAATATATCTGTAATACAGCTAAGGCAAGAGATACTCTATAAAATAAAGAAGTAATACTAGACTACTAATATATAATCTGCTTCTTATAACTGTTATACACTCTTTTATCTTATAGTTAATTAATAATATAAAGATAAACCTCTTAAGTATTATTATCTATCTTATAAACCTTTAAACAAATATTGTTTAGGTAAAGTTACTATATAAATTTAGCGTGCTTCTATTGTAGAAGGATCTTTATTATGCTGTTAGCTAGTATCTAGTTTGTTAGCTTCTAGTGTACATAAAGGCAATTCCCCTTAACTTCCTAGCAAATCTAGTTCTAATAGATATTAACATGTTTAAGCTTAGTACTAAGCTTGTCCTGCTCCTTTGTAACTATGCCTACAGTTTGTTAATTATTACACTAAATAATTAGTATCTAGTTAAGCTTTAAAGACAGTCCTTTAAATAGACAGTACTACTCTTCTATCTCTAATCTAGCAAGTAATAGAGTAAGCAGCTCTGCTTTAGTTATAGATTTTGTAACTGTGCGTTAGAGCGTTAACTTCTAGTTAACAGTTATACTAAAGAGCTAAAATACGTATCCCTAAGAGCTTTAACGTGTCTTAACGTTGTTAGCAAAGGACGTATTAGATACTCTAAAGAAGATAAGATTGTAATAGTTCTATAGTGTAGTAAGGTACTCTTATATCTTTGCTTTGTTAACAGCTTAAGCCTGCAGAGCTTAGTACTTTGTCTTAAGGATGTAACGCTACACCTTCTAAATTAATTTAATATGTACTTAGCTAGGATTAGTTAAATGTAAAGCGTAGATAATATAAGCACAAGCTAGATTAGGTTGTGTATACTGTGTTAGGTAGGCAAGGTAGCTTACAAGCTCTTAATAGGTCTTTGTTTAAGCTTTGTTTAGCTCTTTAAGGGATTGTTCTAGGTAATTTACTAGTATAGGCACCTCTAAAGAGCAGCTAACAGACAGAATATTATACTTTGCAGCAACTTTGTTAATATAGGCGTCTTATACTAAGTAAATTGTGCGTGCTTTAGTATCTTAAACAACGTGTATGCCTAAGAACTACTTAAGTTCTCTAAGGTATTTTAGGCTATAATACTTATTAAGTTTCTCTTTAAAGTCTTAGTGCAGGTGCTTATTTAATAGGTAGAAAGCTATAACAATATTGTTAATATAGACAAATAGGATTAACTAGCTGTTAATATAGACGTATAGAAATCCTAGTATAGGTGTTAAGCCTAGAGACTTTAATATCTCTCTTAAGTCTTTGTACTACAAGAGCAGTAATTCCTTTAGTCTATACAGAGCTCTTAGCACCTGTAGCAGCTTTCTATTCTTTTTAAAACTAGCTAGTGTCTCTATATATAGCTTTTAGTTAAGTATAGCATTAAGAAATGTATTTAGAACGTTGTACTAAAGTAGCTCTAATCTAAATTAATTAGCTATTATAATAAGTGCTTAAAATATTTAAGCAGCTAGTATAGCAGCGTAGGTGTCTCTATATAGCTGTTGTAAGTTGCTATAGATAACAAGTTATGCCTTAAATTAATAAAGGTAGCTGTTCTTATTAAACTTATATATAAATACCTATATTAGGAGTAAAACCTCTGTATTAGCAGTCTCTGCTATTTGTGTTATTTTAGCAAAGCAGCCTTTGCTCTAGATCTTGCAATACTCTCTCTAAGTAGCTTGTTAAAACTACTCTCTAAACTAATAAGAATTAAGCTCTTAGTATAATTACAGAGCTCTTAGCACCTGTATACAGTGTATCTTTGTAGTTAACTTAGTCTTTAAGGCAGTTAAAAAGGCTTTAAGGTAGTTGTTAACTAATCTTCTGTAAGAGACAGTATAAGAGTACTATCTCTTTAGTTTCTAGAGACTAGCATTTTGTTGTGTATGTTGTAAGCCTTTAATAATATTGTCTGTGCTAAAATCAAAGTTTTAATGTCTTAGAGTATTGTTCTTATATCTATTAAGTATGTAGCCTTTAATCTGTGTTGCTAATAGATCTTAAGATCTTTACTTAACGTTGTATTATTGTTCCTAAGCTAACTGCTTATTTAGAGTGTATTGCTCTAGTACTAATTCTAAGAGCAGAGAATTATCTTGTTAATTTTAAATTAAGGTGTCTAGAGTTAGCAATCCTGTGTTAGGCTGCTCTTTATCTTGTTCTGTTACCTTACCCCCTATCTAAGACTCTGCAAGCTTAGATGCTTGTATAGTTTGTTGCTAACAGCGTTGTTAAGTTGTTAAAAGGTCTTCTATTGCTATATTATTAGATTTAAACTCCTTAGGAAATATAAGAAGCTTAATAACCTTTTTAATTACTAATTCTTAAGCGTAGTCTTATAAGCCTTTGTAGAACTTTGTAAGTTTAAAAATAACATCTTGTATACATATAACCTAGTTCTTTGTAGGCAGCTAGATCCTAAAGATATTAGTAGAGTTGTAGCTAACAAGGTAGCTAATAAGTACTCTTAATTTAAGCTTGTCTCTACGCTTAAGTAACTAGTTAAGAGCGTATGCTTAACAGCCTATTAGTTGCATGTGTTAAACCTTTAGCTTTATTTTTTATACAACTTTATACAGTGTCTTCTATTATAGCGCTTTAGTTAGTATCTAATTAAAGATATATACTGCTGTTTAGATTAGCTTATAAGCTAAAGACTTTAGCAGTCTTGCTTAGATCCTTATAGCTCTAGATTAAGTAACAAGCAGCAATCTTACTCTTTCTGCTAGTCTGTTCTATTCTTCTATGTACTCTGCTTGTAGCTTATATTAAATACTAACGTCTTTACAAAGTTCTTCTAAGAAGTTTAGTAATGTCTTGTATCTACGCTTGTTGTCTGTCTTAATTACTGTAATATTACAGTTAAAGACTTGCTGTATACTTTATATATCTTAGATAATCTATTAGCTTAGAAAAGGCTTTAATTAATAAGAGAAAGTAGATACTTTGTGCTACTTTAAGTATTGATTAATAGAGTGTCTAGCCTATTAATTACTATTTAGGCAGGCTTCTCCTTAAGGTACTAATTAAATAACATTAACTAAGATTTAATAAAAGAGCTTTTAAGCTTAATCTTCTTTTTATTGTTAAGAGATCTGCTTTGTTAATTTTAACTCTGTATAAATAGTACAGAAGCTGTTAGTGTCTCCTTTAAAGACAATTCTATTAACGTTTAATATAAGCTTTTTAATTACTTTCTTGCTAAGATAACTCTATATCTAGTAAGCTGTCTAAGCATCAACTGTTTAATCTAGTCGCAGTGCTTTTAAAGGTTAGTAGGTAGTGCTAAATAATAATAGAATAATTAGCTTTAGTTAGTATAAGACTTTAGCGTCTACTAGCTAGTGTCCTCTGTTATACTCTAGGTACGCAAGAACTAATCCTAGATTGCTCTTATAAAGAAGATTATGTCCTAAATCAAAGTGTATGTCTAGCTTCCTGTAGCAAGCTAAACTAATTAAGCTAGTAATAAATTCTTTAATATATGCAACGTAAGTAAGTCTTAGCAATTATATACTTGTAAGTGTGTTTGCTATAAGCTCTATACTTCTCTAGGCTGTAATCTAAATGCGTTCTATTTTAGCTCTAATAAAGTCTATAGCTACAGTGTTATACTCTTTTATTTATTTTTTTTATTTCTTAGTATTAATTACATAAGTGTTAGAGCTAAGGTTAAGAATCTATTAGTTGCTAAGCTTGTTAATATCTTCTTCTATACTTACTACTATATAGAGGTTGCTTTTTAGCTTTAGGTTATTGTCTGTAATTGTTATTACTTTAATTTAATTATTACAAGCTGTTATAGTCTTAAATTACTCTTTGTTTTAAGCACGCAGCTCTTAATCCTAAGTTATATACTGTATAGTATTAGCTGTAAGTCTAGTAAGACAGTTGCTATTATCTATAGTAATGCTCTTTTTATTCTATTGCTGCTTTACACACTACTTATTAAGCGCCTTGTTAATCTTGTCTCTTAAGTTGTTGTTAGCAGCTAAGGCAGCGTCAAGCTTCTTTTAGCTAATTGCATTAGTGTAAGCCTTTAGCCTTTGTAAGTGCTCTATATTAATCAACTAGCAGTTAACCTAGTAATGTTTTAGGCTACATAGGTATTAAGGCTTAGTCTTGTTACTATCCTTGCTCTGCTGCTAAGACTTTGTAACGTCGAGCTCTGCTGCTATTAAGCTAAGTCCTGTTAACAGCAGTTACACATACTTAAGGTAGGTAGTAAATTTGCTAATATAGTCTTCTACTAATAGGATAGCAGTGCTAGCGTCTTCTAAGTTAATTAGGGCTTGCAGGCCTAACATACTATACTTAGAGTTAATTATTCTGCAAGCAATAAAGAAGTCTTCTTGTGCCCTTAATCTTATTATCTTAAGAACCTCTGCAGAGATGCACATGTTAGTAATCTCTACCTAAGAGTGTAGCTATTCTTTAATCTTCTTACTGTACAGCAGTGTCTAGAAAGCTTTATATTATATAATTAGATTGCGTTATTGTATTGCGTTAAACAGTATAAAGTACTTCTTAAGCGTTATTAGTTGCTTGTATAGTGTGTCTTTGTTCTTAATTAAGTAAAGGTGCTTTGTAGCAATTGTCTTGCTAATCTTAGAGTTAAACTTAGCAAGAGCCTTCTTCTAATACTTAAACTTAATGTCCTTTTGCTCTTATTACTTATACTCTTACTAATAGAGCTTCTGCTGTATAGTAGTAAGGTAAGTAATTAACATAGCGTTATTGTTATAATTATTAAGTTAAGGTTCTAATAGTACTATTAACGTAAGCAAGTCTGCTACCTTTGTAGCAGAGTCTACGTACTACTAGAGCTTATGCTTCTGTGTAGTATCCTTTTAAATAAACAGCTACTTATACTAGTTATTAGCTTAATTAAAGACAACAGTTACTTAGGTAACTATAGAGTCTAATTCTGTAGTTATTGTTAATAATATATTAGTAGGTTAGCAGCTCTGTACTGTATAATCAATCGTTAATCTTAATTGTAGGTGCTAATTAGTTATTGTAAGTAAGTAAGCTTTCTAGTCGCAATCTAAGCTTATAACTGTTGCAGTTAAATACAATTTTATATATTCTACTATTTTGTTATTATGTTGTTTTTTTCTACTCTGTATAAAGTAGCAGTTAAGTCTATTTACATAACGTATCTGTAATACAGCTAAAGTAAAAAATACTCTATAGAATAAAGAAGCAATACTAGACTACTAACACGTAATCTGCTTCTTATAACTGTTATACTGTTACTAGCTAAGACAAGTTTTAAAGTATAATATAACAATACAAGATACTAGAAGAGTCTAAATTATATAGGTATCTGCTACAAGGTGTATAAGAGCACTAAGATAAACTATAAGACTAGATCTCTATTTCTATAGGTTTTGTACAAAAGAATACTTTAAAACTATCTATCTAAACTCTGTAGAGACTTCTCTTCTTATACTTAGAAGCTTAGAGAAGACTGTACTAAAGAGTAGTTAGAAGATAGATCTAAGTTAGGTAGTTGTTAAGTAGTGTAAAGTAGGCTTAAGGAACTAGGCTTGTTCTTATAGCTTAGTTTTCTGCCTACTTATTCTTAGTAACAAAGTATATTTTAAAGAGTGTAATTATCTCTTCTATAGTGTAAAAATAATCTGTCTTATTATTAGAAATGTACTAAGGTTCTAAGTATTCTTTAGCTAATCTAGATATATAACTCTAGACAAGAGCTATATAGGTATATATACTCTAATAGTAGTCTGTATTAATATTAAGTTAGTTTTAAATAGAAGCATACTATTACTAAAAGATAGAGTTACTTTTATTAGTAAGAACCTTAATATTAAAGGTCTTTTTAAAGAGCTTCTTGTATACTGTAAGTACTAAGCTAGCTTTAGATAGCTGCTTTATAGTAGATTAATATAGTATACTTATTAGTAGTGTTTTTATTATAGGTAGAGAGTAATTTGCTAGAGCAAGACTAGTACGTAACTAAGCAAGTTCTTGCTATAGTTAGGCAATCTCTTTTAAAAGATTGTAGTAGGATAGCTTTAAATTAGATCTATTATTAGCAGAAGATAGCTGTGCTAATACAAGGCTTTAGAAGTGTCTAGCTCTTAATTAGTTCTAAGACTAAGTAGTAGGTCTTGTAGTAGTACCTAATATTAAGGTTATATCTAAATTAAGTAGGTTATTAATAGTCTCTAAGTATCTATCTTAGCGCAATCTAACAAAGCTTTTCTAAAGTTAATCTTAGAGTAGTAAGTTGTAGGAAGTTCTAAACCTATAGGCTTTAGTTATTAAGAGATCTTTAGTATTCTAACTATTAAATAGACAATTTAAAGACTTGTTTAGTTTAAGTATAATACTCTAGCTACGCTTGTACAAATAACTAAACAAATTGTAGCAATATTATTATAAGGCTGTTACTAGCTAAGATAAGTTTTAAAGTATAATATAATAATACAAGATACTAAAGAAGTCTAAATTATATAAGTATCTACTATAAAGTGTATAGTAGTACTAAGATAAACTATAAGACTAGATCTCTATTCTTATAAGTCTTGTATAAAAGAATACTTTAAAACTATCTATCTAAACTCTGTAAAGGCTTCTTTTCTTATACTTAGAAGCTTAGAAAAGACTATACTAAGAAGTAGTTAGAAGATAGATCTAAGTTAAGTAGTTATTAGATAGTAAAAGGTAGGCTTAAAGAACTAAGCTTGTTCTTACAGCTAGGCCTATAATTAGTATATTAGTACTTATGTGCTTTAGGCTTAGATTAGCTAGCAAACTAGGTACCTTTATATACTTAGAGTCTCTAAATTTAAGTAAGTACAACTCTTTAAATATTTAAGACACAGCTTAGTAGTATATTACATAATTAAATACGCTAAGCTAGAGCTTTTAAATAAGCTACTATTTACTTAGTTTAGATTAGTTTTAGCTCAGTTATATTACCTAGAATAGCTAGATAGTTTATACTACCTCTACTTTTATATAACTCTAAGGTCTATAAACTCTCTATAGGTTCTAAGTAATATATCTAAGCTAAAACTAACTTATATTAAGCAAGTAGTAGCTTTTTTTAGAGCTTTAGCTTAGTGTATTTTATTGTGTAATATATTACTAAGCTGTATCTTAAATATCTAAAGAGTTGTACCTACTTAAAGTTAGAGACTATAAGTATATAAAGGTACCTAGTTTGCTAGCCTAGGCTTAGACTTATTAGAGCTCTGTAGCAGAGCTATTTTACTTCTAAAAAAGAGTACAAAAACTCTATAAGCTAGATCTAAAGCTAGCTAGGCTCTAGCTATAGTATTTACTAGACTAGCAAATAAATCTCTATATTAAGATCTTAAAATTTATAATATCTTTATAAGCTTACGCTTAATTTAGATAATTAGTAGCTTAAATTATAGCTTTAACTTAGGTCTATCTTTTATATATAAAAAAACCTAAGCTAGGTTTTTTATCTAGCTAGATATCTTAGATTAGAGCTAAATATAGAGACTTATCTTTTAGTAGCCTAGGTTATTAAATAACGTTTTTCTTGTTAGACTATTAGATATACTTTCTACACATAAAATATAGGCCTAAATTATAGCTATAAATTAAACAAATAACCTTTAGAATTAGCTTTAAATTAACTAAGAAATTGTAAATTTAAAATCTTAATAAAGAGACCTATTTACTAGCCTAGTAGTAAGCTTCTAGAGTAATATCTCTTACAAGTATAGATATATTAAAGAGTTAGTAGAGTATAGAATTACTATAAGCAAAGTAAGTAAATCAGCTAGAAGTAGGCTAGCAAATTGTAAGAACAAGCCTAGTTCTTAAAAGCTTACCTTATACTACTTAACAACTACTTAACTTAGATCTATCTTCTAACTACTTTTTAATATAGTCTTTTCTAAGCTTCTAGGTAATAAAAAAACGTCTTTATAAAGTTTAGATAGTTTTTAAAGTGTTTTTTTATACAAGGCTTATAGAAATAAAGATCTAGTTCTATAGTTTATTCTAGTACTTCTATACTCTTTATAGTAGATACCTATACTATTTAGTCTCTTATAGTATTCTATATTATTATATTATACTTTAAAATATCTACTAGCTAGTAATAGCTTTATAATAATATTACTATAGTTTTATTTAGTTATTTATATAAGTATAGCTAAGGTCTATTTTATACTTAAACTATATAAATCTTTAAATTATATATACTATAGTTAGAATTCTAGAAATCTCTTAATAACTAAAGCTTATAGCTTTAGAGCTTTCTATAACTTATAACTCTAAGATTAACTTTAGAAAAGATATGTTAGATTACGCTATAGTAGATACTTAGAGACTATTAACAACCTACCTAATTTAGATACAACTATAATATTAGAAAATCTATTAGAACCTACTACTTAGTCTTAGAACTAATTAAGAGCTAGACACTTCTAGAGCCTTATATTAGTATAACTATCTATTACTAATAATAGATTTAATTTAGAGCTATTCTACTATAATCTTTTAGAAGAGATAGCCTAACTATAGTAGGAACTTGCTTAGCTACGTGCTAGTCTTACTCTAGCAGATTGCTTCTTACTTATAACAAAAACACTAACAATAGGTATACTATATTAATCTACTATAAAGTAGCTATTAGAAGCTAGCTTAGTACTTATAGTATATAAGAAGCTTTTTATAAAGACCTTTAATATTAAAGTTCTTACTAATAAAAGCAACTCTAACTTTTAATAATACTATACTTTTATTTAATACTAACTTAAAATTTATACAGACTACTATAAGAGTGTATATACCTATATAGCTTTTTTCTAGAGTTATACTTCTAGATTAGCTAAAGAGTACTTAGAACCTTAGTACCTTTCTAATAATAAGACAGACTAAATTTATACTATAGAAGAGATAATTATACTCTTTAAGACATACTTTGTTACTAGAAACAAGTAGGTAGAAAGCTAATTAGCCTTTAATTAACTCTAAATAGAAAAATTTAAAACTTTTCTTACTTTTAAAAGCTACTTTCTTAGTATAGCTATTAATAGAAAGGTATATTAATTAAAGAAGTTTTATTATATATAGACTAAAGTCTAACTAAGTATTTAAGTACTTAATCTAAGTTTTAAGTTGTAACAATATAAGATACTAAAAGAGTCTAAATTGCATAGGTATCTGCTACAAGGTATATAAGAGTACTAAGATAAACTATAGAACTAGATCTCTATTCTTATAGGTCTTGTATAAAAAGATACTTTAAAACTATCTATCTAAACTCTGTAGAGGCTTTTCTTCTTATACCTAGAAGCTTAGGGAAGACTGTACTAATAAGCAGTTAGAAGACAGATCTAAGTTAGGTAGTTGTTAAGTAATATAAGGTAGGCTTAAAGAACTAGGCTTGTTCTTATATTACTCTCTTCTTTATAGGTAGATTATCTCTAATTCTGCAAAATTGTAAAGAGAATTCTTATACTATAAAGGTTTAAACTTTAAAAAGGTGTAAAATATATTTAACTCTTATCTGTCCTAAGACTCTAGTCTTTTTTTACTGTTATTAACTTCTATTTAGGTTTTGCTACACAACCTATATTAGCTACCTTGTACTTATCTGTCTTAGGCAAGATTTCTAGTAATAATAACTAAGCAAATTAGATTGTTATTAGGCTTATAGCTATTGTAAGAGCCTGTGCTATAACAGAGTTACTTTTACTAAAGTTATAGTAACTATAGAAATATATTTAATTTACTTTCTAATTAAGTTAAATTGCTTACAGCATGCTTTTTAAGTAAACAATGTGTACCCTGCCTGTTTCTATTCTCTAACAGATACTAATTCTTACTGCAAGTACTTTAAACAACTTTATCTAATTGCTGCTAACTGTTACTAGGCTTGTTTTTTAGTTACTATACTAATACCTGTCTCTTCTAGCGCTCTTATAGTAGCCTATTAAGTTATTTGCTTTTATTTAATTTAGGCCTTTGTGCAGGAGAATATAGTAGTGTATACTTTTAATAAAGTATTATTATTAAAGTGTACTTATTATACACTTTAGAATAAAAAGTATTATCTAGTTTAATTACTATTACTCTCTTCTTATTAGTCCTTAGGCTAACTTTTAAATAGGTGCTAATTTACATTAGACCTAAGTATAATACTTTTTAAAGCAACCTTATTATGTAAAAAGAGGCTATAGCAAAGAAAAGTAAAAAGTTAAAAGAGCTAAAGGCAACAGCTATACAGGCTGTTTGTAAGACTGCTTAGAATAACCTTTGTTAGTTAGCTTATACCTTAGCAAGTATAGTATAGGTAGCAACTGTGTAGCTTAAAGAAGTGTTAGCTGCTAATATATTACTTTATTAGTACTATGTCTAGCCTGTTACTAATTAAGCCTTAGTAGAGGTAATAAGAGTACTTACTACACAAGTAAGGTCCCTGCAGAAT
The DNA here is from genome assembly GCA_022560025.1 of Stagonosporopsis chrysanthemi. Classification (NCBI taxonomy): domain Eukaryota; kingdom Fungi; phylum Ascomycota; class Dothideomycetes; order Pleosporales; family Didymellaceae; genus Stagonosporopsis; species Stagonosporopsis chrysanthemi. Next base: position 83,741 of record JAFISE010000113.1, on the reverse strand, counting down.
AAAGTAGCAGAGCTTAGGCAGGCAGTAGTATCTCTGTAGGCTCTAGTAGTTAAGGCTCTACAACAGAGCGCTAAGAGCAAGGGCCTAAAGAAGTTAGTACTTAAAAAGGTATTAGCTAATTTAGATACTCTCTTAGTAGACACTAAGAAAGAAATAAGTAATATTAGTAAGGCTTTAGCTTAATTACTATATATATAGTAGAGTAGACGTTTTCTTTTATTACTTAGTTAGGTTAGTAAGAGTTTAGAGTAGTCTAGGTCTTCTTTGTCTTTTAAATTTATAACGTACTTACTTAAACTATTACTAGCTATTCTCTTTCTAAGATTTAATCTAATTTAGTAACTGTATTAAAAGACTTAGTAATTATAAATACTTATTATAAAATACTCTTAGCTTGTAAAAAGTATTCTTAAAGTTTTTTACTAGGTACTAGGTAAAGTTAGAGTTATGTCCTAGCTAACTTACACAGTACTTTAAGCATTGTTAAACTAGCTTACTTGTAAGTATCTTTTATACTTTCTATTCTTTAACTCTTTAAATTAAGATACTTAAAGGTTTTAAGGCTTTTTATCTAGGCAGAGAGTTTGCTAGGTCTTTACAGAGTATATCTAGAGTAAAGACGTTGTAAATTTATAAACTAAAAGGAAGTTTTAAATACTATAAATAACTAACTTACTTAAGAACTTTAAACAGACCTTTCTATAGGTTAGATAGCTTTTAGCTAGAATGCTTAACAGCTAAGTTCTTAGTTAACAAGTATACCTTATTACCTACTACCTAGTTAACTAGACTACAGTGCTTATTCTTAGTAGCTCTTATTTGCAGCTGCGCCTTTTCTATGTTCTCTTTAGCTACCTTCTAAGCTTAGTACATGTAGGTTGCTAGAGCAAGTACATCCTAGTAGTTTAGGTTGTTACAAGAGGTTATATCTATATTAGGTCTATTCTACTGCTAGCTCTGTCTAGGTTTACTTCTAAACAATACTTAATAGAAAGTTATTCTAATACTAGAATAAAGTAAGGTAAGCTATGTGTAGTTAATAAGCAGTAGTAATTTAGACTAGTTATCTTAATAGTACGTTATAAACAGTTGTAGCTGCTAGTTAATATACTTGTTTATAATCTCTATTTAGCTGTTAGTTTCCTTATAGTAGGCAGTAGAAAGCTTAACTTTAACGCTAATAATCTAGCAGAACTTAGACTAGAAACAGAATATAAACTAGGGTCTATAATTAAATACTATTAATTTAAGAGTATAACTAAAACAATAGACCTATTAAATAAATAAAAAAGCTATTTCTTATACAGTTGTAGTCTTATAGTACAAGATAGTAATTGCCTGCTTTATTAAATAGTTAATAATAATAAGTATTTAATTATATCTAGCTTTGTCCTTTAGAAAATTCTTAAAATCTATATATAAGTACTGTATAGGTTAATTAAAAATAAGTAATAAGTAAAAGTACTTGCAAAGTTAAGTCTATTTTAAATAACTACAGTAATAAGAAATATAGTTTTGTATATATTGTTTATAGCTTGCTTTTATACTCTGCTAGTAATACTATTAAGATAGTAGCTAGTAGGTTTTCTTTACACTTAGGTAAGCAGTAGATACTTAGTTGTAAGCTTCTTAGATAAGGCAAGTACACAGCACTAAGTCTAGGACTATACACAGATAATCTTAGTATAGAAATAGACTATTATAGATCTAATAACTAGAAGCTAGAGATTTTTACTCTTTTTTAAAGGCCTAGCAATTATGTTGTAGTACAGCTTTAATTAGTTCTAAAAAGTCTAACTATATCTCTAGCTACAAAGTATAGATAGTATGTACTAAAGAATATAAAAGATAGACTTAGGCAAGATTAGAGTTAATATAGTTGTAAAGTTGTTAGAGTCCTAATAATACCTAGGAGCGATTATCTTCCTAAGTTGTCTTAAGGTTAGCTAGGTCTTACTCTCTTTAACTAAGAATATTAGCCTTTTTATTGTTCTTCCTTAGAGTATACTTAATTTAGAAGTTAAATAGAGCAAGTACCTCTGCCTATCTAGCTTGTTAGGTATTTAAGACTTTAGTAGTTATAAAATATTCTAGAGAACAGTAGTTAGAGTAGATATAGATCTAATTTAACGTAGATATTAGCTCTGCTCTCTACTTGTTAAAGGCCTAGAGAATAGCAAAGAGCTTTTTGTTATAGATCTCTTAGTTAAGCTCTAAACTTAATAGAAAACAGCTATAGAATGCTGTAGAGTACTAGCAGTTGTCTGCGTGTTTCTAAGATATAATGCTAGCTACTACTCTATTTAATATATTAGTTTTAAGCTTTGTTTTAAGGTCTAGGTTAAAGTAGTACAGAGTTAGAATAGCTAATAAGCTCTGTTTAAGCTTCTTAAAGCTAACCTAGTAGTCTAGAGTCTATTTAAAGGTATTTAACAAACTCTATAATATAATTAAAGGTTTTGCTACTTAAAAGAACTTAGGTACAAATTATTAATAGAAACTAGTAAAGCCTAGAAATAATTTTATACTTGTTATAGTTGTAAGTAGCTTCTAGTCTGCTAAAACCTGTACCTTCTTAGGATCTACCTTAATACCTTTGTTTATAAGGATATACCTAAGGTACTAAGTGCAAGTTATATAGAATTTACTCTTCTTAATATTAACCTGCAGGCCTACAGAGCAAAGACGTTCTAGAACCTTTTTAATATATATCTAGTAAGTCTAAGCGTCTTTAGAGTAGATAAAGATATTGTCTAGGTAAGCAATATAGAAGTTATCTAAGTAGTTAATTAGAATGTTGTTTATATAGCGTTAGTACGTAGCAGAGCTATTATATAAACTAAATAGTAAGACTTTGCACTTGTATATACTATAACGCGTCTAGAACGTAGTATACTCTTTTAAGGCAAGATCTATATAGATTTAGTTAAAAGCTAATTAAATATTAAACTTAGTAAATATCTTTGCCTTAAATAGTTAAGCAAGCAGCTTATCTATATAAAGTATTAAATAAGAGTTCTTATAAGTTAAATTATTTAATTTATAATAGTCTATATAGATATACAGGCTTCTATTTAGCTTTTATATACATAGTACTAGTAATACAAATAGACTTTAGCTGTGTTTAATCTAACTATGTTAGAGTTAATCCTATATAAACTTCTTAGTTACTTTAAGTTCTTTAAGGTTCTGTTTATACAAGAGAAAATAGTAGTTAGGCAAAGGTTCTTCTAGAACAATCTTGTAGTTGTAAAAGTAGTAATCTAGAAGGCTTTTAGCTTCTGTTTTACTAAACATATTAGTATACTAAGAATACTAGGCTAGCAAGTATTTTTAGATTAGTTAGGTATTTTTAAAGTTATTTTAGTTGCGCTTTTCTTTTATAATATAAGTAATCTTGTATAGATTAGTTATAAAGAACTTGTTTTGTAGTTTCTTTATTAAGAAGTAGAAAGCATTAGCTAAGAGTATAGTAATAGTAGCAACCTTAGTTAGACTAGTTACAGAGGTGTTTACTACTTTGTTAGGTAGTACTAAAGGTTGTAAATAAAACTTAGGCAACCTTAATATACTTTTTATATATTAAACAGTTGTACTAAGGCTGTATTGTTGCTAATACTCTTTTTATTCCTATAGAGCATCTTATTACTCTATATCTTGTTAGGCTTTACCTTCTTTAAGGAGTTGTTGCAAAGTTATTAATAAAGGCAGTGCAGGATTGTATAATTAAGAGTATTTAGCAGGCTATATTAACTAAGACCTATCTGTATTAAGTTATAGCTTAAAGTGCTTAAGCTATTTAATTCTAATAATGCAATCTTGTAATCTAAGATCTATAATAATAAAAGGGCAGTTATATACCTTCTAGCTATTAACTATAAGGTGTAACTATATATACTAAGTTATAGGGAAGGTAATTTAATTCTAGAAACCTTTAACCTAAACTAAAAAAAGTAGCTTTTAGATAGGTTTATAAAGAAAAGTAGAAATAAAATAAGTAATATTAGAATTTAAAAATAAAAATTCTTAAGTACTAGTGTTAACTAAGGATTAGAGTTAAATACTAAGCTCTTAGTTGCAAAGAATAGTAGAAGTAAAGAAATAAGGTCTACTAAATAAATAAGATAGTAAGAGATTAGATAGATTATATTAGTTTAAGCCTAGGTAGAGTAATCTTCTTAGGCAGGACTGTTTCCTATAAAGATTGTATTAGTCTTGTTAAAGTCTTCTTTAGTATTAATAAAGTCTTCTTGTTCTACCTTAATTTTGCGCACATAGAGTACTGTGCAATTCTTAGTAAAGTGTTCTAGCTTCTTGCAGTTATAGCAAGCTCTTAGAGTTATATCCTTTATAGGTATAAGTGTGTTAGAAGGTTAGTAGAGTATAGGAGTACTCTAGGCAAAGTAAGTAGATTAGCTAAGAGAGAGGCAATCTTGTTAACTTGTTATAACAGAGCTCTGTTTTACATCTAACTAAGGTATTCTTATTAATCTTAGAGGTTGTAAAACTAAAAGTAGCAGTATAGTAGAGTTGTTTCTCCTTTCTATATTGTAAGCAGTTAGGTGTTCTACTATTTAAGAGAAGGAATTATGCTATTACTGCTTAAAGCTTAGATTAGGTACTTAAATGCTTAGAGAGATCTTAGTCTATATATAGTAAAACTATTCTAATTAAGGTACCTTTCCTTTAATAGCTGTACTAAGAAAGTAGCTCTTAAAAGCAGAGAAAGCTTTTAATTCCTCTATTTAGAGTTAATTAAAGGCTGCTTAGCTATCTACCTGCTTGTTCCTAGTAACAAAGTATATTTTAAGAAGCGTAATTATCTCTTCTGTAGTATAAAAGCAATCTGTCTTATTATTAGAGAGGTACTAAGGTTCTAAGTATTCTTTAGCTAATCTAGAAGTATAACTCTAGACAAGGGCTATATAGGCACGTACACTCTAATAGTAGTCTATATTAATCTTAAGTTAGTCTTAAATAAAGGCACACTATTACTAAAAAGTAGAGTTACTTTTATTTATAAGAACCTTAATATTAAAAGTCTTTTTAGAGAGCTTCTTGTGTACTGTAAGTACTAAGCTAGCTTCTAATAGCTACTTTATAGTAGATTAATATAGTACACTTATTAGTAGTATTTCTATTATAGGTAGAGAGTAATCTACTAAAGTAAGACTAGCACGTAACTAAGCAAGTTCCTGCTGCAGTTAGGCTATCTCTTCTAAGAGATTGTAGTAGGATAGCTCTAAATTAGATCTGTTGTTAGCAAGAGACAGTTATACTAATACAGGGCTCTAAGAGCGTCTAGCTCTTAATTAGTTCTAAGACTAAGTAGTAAGTCCTATAGTAGTGCCTAATATTAGAGTTGTATCTAAATTAGGTAGGTTATTAATAGTCTCTAAGTGTCTATCTTAGCACAATCTAACACAGCTTTTCTAAAGTTAATCTTAGAGCAGTAAGTTGCAAGAAGTTCTAAACTTATAAGCTTTAGTTGTTAAGAAATCTCTAGTATCTTAACTGTTGTATAAACAATTTAAGAACTTATTTAGTTTAAGTATAATACCTTAGCTGTGCTTGTGTAAATAACTAAATAAACTGTAGTAATATTATTATAAGGCTGTTACTAGCTAGGACAAGTTTTAAAGTATAATATAACAACATAGGATGCTAAAAGAGTCTAAATTGTATAAGTATCTGCTATAAGGTATATAAGAGCACTAAGATAAACTATAAGACTAGATCTCTATTTCTATAGGTCTTGTACAAAAAAATACTTTAAAACTATCTATCTAAACTCTGTAAAGGCTTTTCTTCTTATACCTAGAAGCTTAAAGAAGACTGTACTAACAAGTAGTTAGAAGACAGATCTAAGTCAGGTAGTTGTTAGGTAATGTAAGGTAGGCTTAAAGAACTAGGCTTGTTCTTACATAAGTAGTAATAGTATAATTCTTTCTTTAAAATAGTAAAGTACTTAACTACCTATAATATAGAAAGGAGAAACAACCTTACTATACTAACTTATATTATTTTGCAACTCCTAAGAGTAATAAAGACCTACTAATTAGAGCTAAAATAAATCTTTATTGCTATAAAAATTAGGCCTTTAGCTGTTAGGCCTTAGACTATTAGACCTTAGCTAGGCTAACAGTAACAATATAGTACTGCTTTAAGCCTATACTTATAGTCTATAAGTACTATTAGCCTTTTTAGTGCTTATTTAGCTTAGCAGCTTAGGCTAGGTTCTAATAATAAGTTAATAAGATTACTTCTCTCTTAGCTAATCTATTTACTTTACTTATAGTACTTCTATACTCTGCTAACCTTTTAATACACCTATATTTATAAGAGATATAACTCTAGAAGCTTACTATAACTATAGAAAGCTAGGACACTTTGCTAAAGATTATATAGTACTCTATATATGCATAATTAAAGTAAAGTAAAAAGACTTTGTTAGACTTTATTAATACTAAAAAAGACTTTAATAAGACTAATACAATCTTAAAGCAGTAATTTGCAAGAAGTTCTAAACCTATAGGCTTTAGTTATTAGAAGATCTCTAGTATCTAAACTGTTAAATAAACAATTTAAAAACTTGTTTAGTTTAGGCATAATACCTTAGCTGTGCTTATACAAATAACTAAACAAACTGTAGCAATATTATTATAAAGCTATTACTAGCTAGGATAAGTTTTAAAGTATAATATAACAATACAAGATACTAGAAGAGTTTAAATTATATAGGTATCTACTACAAAGTGTATAGAAGTACTAAGATAAACTATAGAACTAGATCTCTATTCCTATAAGTCTTGTATAAAAAGATACTTTAAAACTATCTATCTAAACTCTGTAAAGGCTTCTTTTCTTATACTTAAGAGCTTAGAGAAGACTGTACTAAAGAGTAGTTAGAAGATAGATCTAAGTTAAGTAGTTGTTAGGTAGTAAAAGGTAGGCTTAAAGAACTAGGCTTATTCTTATAGTATTAGAATAGCTTTCTATTAGGTATTATTTAAAAGTAAACTAAGACAGAGCTAGTAATAGAATAAACTTAATATAGGTATAACTTCTTATAACAACCTAAACTACTAAGATATACTTGCTCTAGCAACCTATATATACTAAGCTTAGAAGGTAGCTAAAGAGAATATAGAAAAGGCACAGCTATAAATAAAAGCTACTAAGGACAAGTATTACAGTCTAGTTAACTAGGTAGTAGGTAATAAAGTATACTTGTTAACTAAGAACTTAGCTATTAAGCGTCCTAGCTAAAAGCTATCTAACTTATAAAAAAGTCTATTTAAAGTTCTTAAGTAAGTTAGTTATTTATAGTAATTAAAACTTTCTTCTAGTTTATAAATTTATAATGTCTTTGCCCTAGATATACTTTGTAAAGACTTAGCAGACTCTCTGCCTAGACAAGAAGCCTTAAAACTCTTAGGTATCTTAATTTAAAGAGTTAAAGAATAGAAAGTATATAAGATACTAGTAAGTAAGCTCTTTTAACAACGTTTAAAGTACTATATAAGCTAAGTAGGACACAACTCTAACTCTACCTAGTACTTAGTAGAAAACTTTAAGAATATTCTTTATAAGCTAAAAGTGTTTTATAATAAGTATCTTTAATTACTAAGTCCTTTAAAGTAGTTACTAAATTAGATTAAGTTCTAAGAAGAAAACAGCTAGTAATATTTTAAGTAAGTCTATTATAAATTTAAAAGACAAAGAAAATCTAGACTACTTTAAACCTTTACTAACCTAGCTAAGTAATAAAGAAAAACGTCTACTCTACTATATATATAGTAATTAAGCTAGAGCTTTACTAATATTACTTATCTTTTTCTTAGTGTCTACTAGAAGAGTATCTAAATTAGCTAATACCTTTTTAAGTACTAACTTCTTTAGGCTCTTGCTTTTAGTACTTTACTATAGAGCTTTAACTACTAGAGCCTGTAGAAATACTACTGCCTACCTTAGCTCTGCTACTTTATTATATAGAGACTTTACTTATATAGTAAGTACTTTTATTACTTCTACTAAGGCTTAATTAGTAATAGGCTAGACATAGTACTAATAGAGTAATATATTAGCAGCTAACACTTCTTTAAGCTGTGCAGTTGCTACCTATACAATACTTACTAAGGTATAAGCTAACTAATAAAGGTTATTCTAAGCAGTCTTATAAATAGCCTTTATAGCTGTTGCTTCTAACTTTCTTAACTCTTTATCTTCTACTACAGCTTCTTTCTACGCAACAAGGTTGCCTAAAAAAGTGTTATACTTAGGTCTAATATAAATTAGCACCTATTTTAAAGTTAGCCTAAAGACTAATAAAAAAAAAGTACTAAGATTAAACTAGACAATACTTTTTATTTTAAAGTATACAATAAGTATACTTTAATAATAATACTTTGTAAAAGTTAAACTCTACCTTATAGCTCTGTACAAAGGCCTAGATTAAATAAAGGCAGATAACCTAATAGGCTACTATAAGAGCGCTAAGAAAGATAGGTATTAGTATAATAACTAAAAAACAAGCCTAGTAATAGTTAGTAGCAATTAGATAGAGTTTTTTTTTTATTTAAAGTACTTATAGCAAGAATTAGTATATGTTAGAGAATAAAAATAAGTAGAGCACGTGTTGTTTACTTAAGAAGCACGCTGTAAGCAATTTAACCTAATTAGAAAGTAGATTTAACGCGTTTCTATAGTTACTACAACTTTAGTAAAAGCTACTCTATTATAGCATAGGCTTTTATAATAGCTATAAGCCTAGTAATAATTTAATTTACTTAGTTATTATTACTAAAAAGTATACCTAGAATAAATAAGTGTAAGGTAGCTAATATAGGTTGTGTAGCAAAACCTAAATAGAAATTAATAAATAAAGCTTCTTATCTTTATCTTGTACAAGTTATAAAAGATATTCTAGCAGTACTTATTTTATAAGTAGAAGTAGAGTAAGTATTTAATACTGCTAGAGACGTGCTTAGAGATTAAAAGCTTAGACTTTCTACCTAAGCTATCTAAGAGATTATAATTCTAAAGAATTTAATATTCTTAAAAGCTATAGTAAAAGACAATACTCTACCTTACAATAAGGTAGATAATCTTCTTAAGTTATCTGCTTATATTAAGCTAGTAGGTAGGCTAGTAAATAGGTTTAAAGTACCTAGTAGTAAGTAGAAGTTAAGTTAGAGTTGTATAGACCTTAGAGTAGTAGTTAGGTTAGAGTTGTATAGGCTAGAAGTAGAAGTTAGGTAGAAGTACTTCTAGCGTAAGTAGAGGTAAAAGTTAGGTTGCACAGACCTAGGTTAGAGTTAAGTTAAAAGTACCTACTAAGGTATATAATTTTAAGTTGTAATAAATAGCTTATCTTGCTATAGAATAACTCTATTAGAGTAAGCCTACTATAATATATAATAATAGGTAGTAATAATTAGCTCTTTTACTATAGAATAAAATCTTCTATAATATTAGTATAACTTCTACTCTACTCTAATCTTAAGTAAAGACAACTTAACCTCTACCTACTTAGTATTAACTTAGCGCAGGTAAGAGTTAGGTAAAGGTTAGGTACTGCTACATACTACCTTAACCCCTATCTAACTTCTACCTATTTACTAGCCTACTAGTAGGTAAGATTAGAATTAATATTAAGAGCAAAATAAATAAAAATATTAAAAAGGTTAGCCTATTTACTTTCTTATAAAAAGAATAGTAGCTATAGAAAAAAGCAAAGTCTATGTAATTTAGAAAGTAGCTATTATTAATAACTATAATAACTAGTTATTTAACACGTAGAAAATCTAAATTAAAATTACTAAACTTAATAATAAAATTACATAACTATTCTAAATTAAGAAATAAAGTTAAGCTACTATACTATAATTATATTAGTATAGATATAACTCTACTAAGTACTTAAAACTTAACTCTAACCTAGGTCTATGTAACCTAACCTCTATCCCTACCTATGCTAGAAGTACTCTTACCTAACCTTTACTCCTAGCCTATACAACTCCTACTCTACTACTACTCCTAAGCCTGTGCGACCTTAGCTCTACTCTTACCTACTGCTAGGTACCTTGTATATTTGCTAGCCTAGTTCCTAGAGATTGTAACAGATAGCTGCAGTGTATTACTAGGAGAGATTTGCGTCTTGTTTAAGAGCTTAAAGCGCAAGCTGTATCTAAGCTTCTTAAGACGCGTTAATAATAGGTTGTTATTAAGACATTGGTATAGAAAGAGTACTTTAGTAGGGGCTTAGCAAAAGTAGCTCGCTTGCTTGTAGGGTACGTTAACAGAAAAAGAAAAGCTGTCTATATAGCTAGAGCAGTCAGTAGTTCTACTAAACTACTAATGCTTGCCAGGTGATCAATTGCTTGATAGTATGACAGCAGTTAGTGAAAAACATATTGTCCGCTTTTGCTCCCAATGACCTTCCCAAGCATCACGCTAGCACCTTTGTAGATCATCCCCACCTGCACAGCGCACCGAAGCACTGACTTGGGAACGCCGTCCGCCCCTTCTCAGAGCATGTCATGCATACATCCTCCAACTCATCCGTCTTTATTCTATACGTCTCTGATCTAACAGCATGCCTAGTGTTGCGCACAACAGTAACTTTGTTGTACACTCTCGTACGCCGATGTGCCCCGACCGCTTAGCACCACCATCAACTGTGCCAGCTACAACACGCATCTATGCAAGACATGGGCTATTCCATGCAGATACTCATGTATAGCGTCCGTGTCAATACAAATCTTAGCAAAAAAAAGTAAAAGTGACAAAGCTTAGTCGTAGCAACAGCCAACACACATCGGCATCGCACCGCACTGCCAAACCTCAGCACCACCGCATCTACCTGTCGTCGCAAAAGAAAACACATAGCAAACCACAGTAGCGAAAACATATGGTCACGCAAAACAAATCCCCTTACCGTAACCTGCGTCAACCATTTCTTATCCTATAGCCGCACAACGCACACAACACAAACCCTATTAACCCCCCCCCCCCCCCCCCCCCCCCCCCCCCCCCCCCCACCCAACCCCCCCCCCCCCCCCCCCCTCAACCCCCCCCCCCCCCCCCCCCCCCAAAAAAAAATACGAATAAAGAAAATCATCTGTACGACCTAAACCCGCGACTACCAGCCTATAGATGGCACTTTGAGGGGGAAAAAGGGTACTGTACTTACAACACCTGGAAGTCCCTTGACAAGATGATGAGATGCGTGGAATCGGAGTTAAGCGCCTTGCTTGCCAATTGGGCCATGAGGCCAGAGTGTATATGTGAGCATTGTGTGGTGTTCTGGTTGATGAGGCTCACGGGGGGGGGGAGTGTGTGGGATGTCATAGGACACTACTCCAACTACTTGGGGATGTATTGATTTTCGGTGCATTGGGTGTGAACGGCGCGATGCTATGGTGAAGAAATTTTTCTTGGGTTCTGTTCTGTTTGTTTCGCCGAGGGTGCGGCGGGGTGCTATGGGGCTTGCTTTGCTGGATGTAACGACCCGTCTACTTCGTTTCGAATACGACGGCAACGAAAGCGCGCGGAGCCATTCGTGATTGCTTCATCTAGAATCGCTAGCTATGAGGCACCGTGGAAAATCGGTTTACAGGTCTAGTTGCTCAGTAAGAAGTATAGGATGTAAGCAGCAGATCACACAGAGTAGGTTCTATTTAATGCTATTGACCTCATATCAAGTCACATTAAGCCTTGATAATCGGCTCTTGGCCGGTAAACCGCGTACATTGAGTTGATAACCGCATCCACCAGTGACTGCGTCGACTTCAGTTAGCTATTGACGCAGCCGCTTATAAAAGTTCCCGTTAAGCCCAAGAGCTCACATGGTGTTGCGCCGCTCTTTTGCAGATACTGCCGCTTTGAAGATCCCAGGCCACTGGTCGAGTCTCAGGCGTCAGTGGTATCGTGATGATCGTCTGCTTGGAATTCCGTCGTTGCAAAGGACTCGGGTTGGGCAAGAGACACCTGTGAGGAGTCCAGCTCCTGCGTTACGTCTACAGACCCGCAGCTCGTTTGGTTGTTATGACTTAGACCGTCAATGGCCGAACATAGACGTGCGAGATGTTTTGGTACCCAACATTTGTACAGGCTGGTGACAAATTTGTACGCACACCACCTGTCCTTGCCACGGTGGACACGCAGGTCAATGGCCTTGATCAAATGTTGGTAGTAGGAGACATTTGACCCTTCTATAACAGGGTAATGGCCATAGATTCGCACGTTTTGCGCATCATGTGAAACAGAGTACGCTAGTATTTCTCGATCGAGTTCGTTAATGCCCTTTGACTGCCTGAACAGCTCAACAACAGCACGCACAGCAAGTGCCATACTGTGAGCATTCTGGCGATCTGCGACATCAAGATTTCCAGATCCACACTTGACCTCGCTTGTAAGGAACGGGAAGTACATCAACGGCGTGGCCAAGAAGTATGACTTCTCTGAGCCAAAGGCCTTGCCAACGTAGGGAAGGAGCTTTTGTCTCTGCTCAGGTGTAAAGGCCTGCTCATAAAAGCCAACCGAACAATCTGGCTGCGGGCGAGTTCCAAGGGGATCTATGACATAGTTCCAGCCTTCATTGTGATACTCAGACAGGTACGCCATGTTGCCATCGCCTCGGATATAGAAGCTCTCAGCGGAAGGGACAATTAAGTACGAGATATACAGAACAATTTTAGCCTTGTTTGTTCTTTTTTCTTGGAGTCGATTAAGGAGCTGAATATAAGTTCCTTCTTCGAACAATGTGTCTTCTGGAACAGTCTGTTCGGTCTTAAGCAACGTTTGGTACTCTTCCTGACTTTCCTTTGTAGGTTCCTTGTCAATAGGTGCTACACCCATGTACACGCCTTTCGATTTGAGGTAGTATTGGTATTTGATGTCCTTGTAGGGTGTGCTGCTGGTCGATGCCTGCGAACCGACTTCTGATTGTTTGCGCTTCAAAGGCCACGCAAAGACATCGGACATGCTGTCAGGCTTGGAATATTCGTCTGGCCAAAATCCGGACCGGCGCCAGTGATCGATGGCATTTTCATCGAATGATAAGCTGACGTTAGGGATGCACGCATTCTTCGTTGGCAGGTCAGAAGCGCTGTCTGGATTGCGAGGTCGTTTTCGTACGTCAGGCTTCATGGTTGCAATTAGCGCTGCACAGAGCAAGACATAAGGTACTTACTGGTGTCTTTGGAGGATAAGTCTGATCACCGCTTGCTTCTACCGGACGTATACGCTGCAATGAATCTAACGTTGTCAACGCCTTCCGCAGATCACAGGTGGCAGCTGAACGCACCCTCTGGTTCAGGCTGATAAGCTCGCTTTCTCGATGTAGATGCTGAGGGGTCACTGGCCATGGCGGATATCTGTTTCTAGGATAATGAGCGTTCTTATATTGCCCTACCAGCCTACCAAGCTGTAGATCGAGGAAGGAGAGGGACTGACTGGGCAATCACGTGCACTGCTGCACAGCACGGACCAGTGGGCAGTCACCTAGACAGGCCCCAGGCTTGCTTGATGTACATTATTCGTCTACTTTATGGATTGGTCTGCGGTGAGTCGCGGCTTGAGCAAATCTTTGCGGTGGTTTGTTGTGCGGGGGAGAAAGCTTGCAGTCTACGTGTTCGCATAGAGGGCACATGTGCATCAACGAATGGGATGGGCAGTTTATCATGGCGAAATAGTGCATACCCGACTACACACTCTACAATCCTCAAACATACGCCACAGTGTGGTCCTCGCCAAACCGCGCGTTGAAGCCAAGCGCTGCCTCGCCGCCCACGACTGACGCTCCCCTGACCACCAGCTCGCCCACAACCTGCTCCTCCGTCGTCTTCAACGTAGCCGTATCCTTCACCTTGATCTCGACACTGCTCAGCGGCATGCCGAAATGGCTGTGCTTGCTCGTGGAATCGCCGATGCGGTAGTCATACATGTTTGTTTGGGCAACGGCGCCAGCGACCGGCGCGGCTGTGAGAGCGTACACGATGCGTGCTTGCGTGTAGATGCGCAAGTCGGAGAGGTCCTTGGCGCTCAGGGGAGGCGTGTTCAGGCCGGCGCGCTCGGATATCAATACCAGTCGTAGCTTACCTGGGGTGGTGCCGATTGCTGCTCGCGCCGGGGTGAGGAGGGAGTTTGTTGGCAGGCGACCGGAGGCGAGGACACGGGATTCGAGGTAGTGAGCGAGTTGTGTGAGACTGCCGGCAGCTGATGCGGCGGTTGTGGTGTGCACTTTTGCGGCGGTCTCGGCAGAGACGACGATGACTGTGGGTGCCAGGGAGCGGGTGGCCAAGGCAAGATCGACGCCAGGGCCGGCGACTGAATTGATGACGACGGTCGAGTGTGAGAAGAGTGCTGCAAGAGTCAGACACAGACAGTAGGAATTTGTGAAAGCGTCAGCCGGGAGGAAGGTGTCGGAGGCTGAAAGGCGTTGTACGGTGGGTAGGGACGTGATGAGCGAGCCAACAGCAGCAGCAATGTTCTTTTACAGTCAGCATGGTCTCTGGATACACACCTCAGAAACGTACCTGTTGAGTGAACTCGATGATTTCGGCCGGCTTGCCAACGGTCTCTTGCCAGAGGAAGACGACACCAGGAGCCTTGCCCCCATCTGACGGCAGTACATCCTCGGTGTACTTTGAGTCTTGCACAATGTCATGCCAAACGGAGACATCAACCTTGCCTCCAATGCCCTCTGGGACCTCACTCCAGTCCATGTGCCTGCTTGTCTTCTCGACGGTCCACACAATCTGGCGCAGAGCGGGTACGCTCTTTGTGACATCGGCCAGGGGAATGGATCCAGCCTGTGCAATGAGAGAGTCGGCTCCGGTGGCCAGGAGCAGCTCAACAAGAGTGGCGTGTGGCTGGTTGTAGGGGATGAGAATCGGGGTGAAGCCGTAGAAGGCGCCAGCGAAGAGGACCGCCAGGAATTCGAGACTGTTAGGTAGGTACACGGCAACACGCTTGGCTTTGTGTTCTTGCAAATGCTTGCCGATGATGGCGATCTCTTTCGTGACTCCGGGGATGCGGTGTTCGGAGATGTCCTCTTTGCCCAAGACGGTCAGGATGGTCGCAGTACCGCTGGAGCTGGCCTTCTTCTCCAGGGGAATCTCGCCCGTGACGCGGCGCCAGATATCTCGCAGGTCGCCATCTTTGCCGGCAGAGTACATGGGAGCGCCCGGAGGCTTTACGGCGAGTCCGGTACGGAGCGGATCTGGTCCGAGTTAGCTGAGCTGTAGAGTATACAGCTGTCCACAAACACCTACAGCCATGGGGCGTCTCGGGAGAGCGGAAGACTGCAGACTCTCCCGGCTGGCGCACATACGAGGCCTGAGCCTGGCGGGCAAGCAGCAGAGGGTGCGTGTCAGCATCGGCGTTGGTGGCTAGCACCCAGCCAACGAAGCCCAAGAGGCCGACGATGAGCACGGTTGAGAAGGCATTCCAGCCCTGGAACAGGTCGGAGATGGCCCCGTCCAGCTGCTCCAAGAGTCCGGGCATGTTGGTATGCAAAGTGTGAGTATGGACACGGAGTGCGCTGTGACGCTGTGACGCTGGCTGACAGCTATCTATGTACTACGTACCACGTCCAACGGCGGTGGG
The DNA here is from genome assembly GCA_022560025.1 of Stagonosporopsis chrysanthemi. NCBI lineage: Eukaryota > Fungi > Ascomycota > Dothideomycetes > Pleosporales > Didymellaceae > Stagonosporopsis > Stagonosporopsis chrysanthemi. The sequence continues at coordinate 68,129 of JAFISE010000113.1, read as the reverse complement.
GTCCACGGGTAGACTAGCCGCAGCTGAGCGTGGCGGCGACGCGATGCGCTCCGAGCCGCCGAAGGGCGTGCGCCGATTGCTCGATTGTTTTGACAACCATCACTACGACAGCCACCGCTCGACCGCGTGCCGCGACAGTCGCTCACGGCACCTGTACTACTAACCACTAACCCACAGGAACAGCGACTGGCTCCCGGCCCATTTCTGCCGCGCCTCCGCCCACAATGGCCCTCTCCATGGCTGCGCCTGCTACACCGCAGACGCCTGGACCGCAGACACCGCAGCTGCACACGCCCAACGGCAGCTGGAAGCACCCCAAGTTCGAGGAGATTGCGCGCCGCCAGTATGCGACAACGTTCGACGAGCACAATGTGAAGGTCGTCGTTGCAAACGGCGCCCTCCTTGCTGCTTCTTTCTTTGCCAATGCCGTCACCTCCAAGGTGAAGCTGCTGGACTACGCTGCGTATGTTGACTTGATGCACATGATTGATGCATGCATGCACTAACCCGAGGCAGCACACCTGTCAACGCCCTCATCCAACACACCCCCTACAGTGAATGGGGGGTCCTCGCCGTCCGCCTGTTCTTCGTTGTCAACATCGTCAACGCCTTCCTGCCCCTCTTCCGCCGCTACTACCCCGACGACATCGTTGACATCCCCCTCACGCCCTCCCAGCGTACTTCGATGGGCCTCAAACCCAACGCCTCCTCGCAGACCCCCGGCTCCAGCTACGCATCCCCGGCCTACGTGACCCCGCCGCGCTACTCGAGATCCACGCCGCGCAGCAGCTTCAGCAACCAGGGCGAGCGCCCATTGCTCGGCTCGGGCAGTCCTGCTGCTAGCCTCGGGCGATCGACTTCCAACACATCGTATTCGCCTGGCCTGGGCAGCTCGGCGAACAGGCGCTCGAGTTATGGCGGTGGTAGTCCTTTCAACAGCAGCTTGTTTGGCGACAGTGGGTCGAGCACTGGACCAGGCACACCGACACCAGCGACTGGAAAGGCGAGCGTGGGGTTGAACAACAAGTGGCTGTACGAGAAGCGGAGGGACAGCCCGAGGAGTGGTATGTTCGCGTAGAGTTGTTAGTTGTAGGGAAACAGATGCAGTGCAGCGAGTAGACACCGCTTTATACCCTGATATATTGCGTCGGCGTTTGGGAAGATTACCAGCAATCATCAATCGAGCTTTTGCAACATCCATGTACCGGAGCCAGCTGAGCTGAACAGCTCCAAAGCGGAGAGCACCCCTAGAAGACCATACCCATAATATGCTACAAGTTTGAACACGCAAAACCATGCTCACCGCGCCCTCTGTTCTACACAATCCACCTTATGCTCTACACCCCTCACACCCTCACCCGCCCTATGAAAACCGATCCCCCTTCCGACTCCTATACACATCACTCGCCTCATACTTGCTCTTCCCCTCGCCCTCCCTCTCCGGCGCATGCCTCGTCGCCGCCGGATCCGCACTAGCCTCTGAACTGGGATTCGCGCCACGGTCCTCCGCCCTCACCGCGCCCGCAACCGCACTCTTATCGCCCAGACTGCTCGGCGCCGCCGTGTTGCTGCTGACCACCGCGTTGGGGCTGATTGTGGGGTTGGAAGCTGTGGGCGCGCTGAGCGAGGCGTTGGGCGCCAGCCCGTGGGCTTGCTCCAGCTGGTACTGCTTCATCCGCTTTTGGCGGTCGGCTTCGGCTTTTTGCGCGCGGTCCGCGTTGATGGATTTCTTCGCAAAGTAGTATGCGCCACCGCCCGCGGCGATTAAGGTCGCCCAGCCGTAGCTGGCTGTGTTAGTATGGTGAGGTTGGGGCGGGTTGGATTGGGGAGCTGCGTGCCCGCGGAGGTGTGTGACGTACTAGACGGATTTGACCTGGAGGAGGTGTTAGTTGGGGTTGTGAGGGCTGCGAGGGAGACATACAGTGTTCATTGTGTGAGGTGTTGGATGGGAAGGTGTCTAAGATTGGCGATTGAAGTGGCAGGTGTGCTGGGGCGGGTGCGCGTCCGAAATGTTTTCGCGGTTGATGATGAAAGTGGTCTGATTCTATAGGGCTGAGGAATCGTTGCGATTGGCTCGGTCAACACGCGGAGCTTGCTGGTGCTGCTCGGTGCCGCTCGATCAACGACACCATCACGGCGTTGTTCTTGCCACACACTTCTCTTTCATTCAACAACCGCCGTAACAGAAGGATTTCACGAGCTTGGTTCTTTACCGTGGCCATTGAAGTTGTGATCTGATCGATCGTGCGCACCCGAGACACGCCATTGGAAGCATCAGAATCATGAAGCTTCAATTATCGAGAAGCATCGCCAATCCATATGTCGTAGGGTCTCGTTTCCACCGTTTTGGTTGCAAACCAGATTGTGATGAGTAGCGACCAACCGTCAAGCATTGAGCGACTACTGTTACTTCAAGCTTCACAAGCCTTCGATGTGCTCCGGCTCACGGCTGCAATTCCTTGTCACAACACGCCACGAAACGGCTTTCTGCCTCAAGCGTCAAAGGATCTGCTGATACCATTACTTGCATTGCCGAAAACACCTCGCAACTTCCCTCTACGACGCGCTGACACAAGGGCTACAGGGGTTCGTCTCAAAGAGTACCCACTTTTGTCGGCGCCTCAGTCTCAAACACCAGTTTCCTGAGGCTAATCCAACCTCCCAGCTATATCACTTGCACAATGTTTGATCGCTCCCTCTTGCCAAGATTGCGGTACTTGCCCGGACAGGAGATACATCGGCTTCAAGCTGTCGCGTTTCGACGTGACATGTTGCCGCCCGCTTCGAAACTTGACACAAAGTCTCCAAACCCGGAACGCTTCAGCATACCGCAAATGACAGGCAAAAGATGCTTGGCAACAGCCTTACACTCGCTGTATGCAGCGCAGCTGGCTCTTTACGAGCTCTAGAAGTTTGAGGCTGGTGGGTGCGCCTCATCATCTCGCCCACGCGCCACCTAGTACACGAGGGCATCCTGTGGACGGGCACATAGTGGAGTCCCGCTGCTTATCGCTCAGCGCGTCAGAGGCAGCGTCTACCCTCCCGGAGACCCTCTTCAAGGGGTCTGAGGCATCCTCAGGCTGCTCCAGCACGCATCCTGCACCTCGTGATTGTAGTAGCTCGTCTCGTGGGTGTGGGCACCGCATGGACCTTGAGCAGATTTGCTTGCTCCGTAAGCGGTGTCCCTCGCCTCTGTGTCGATAGTATATAGGTCCACATGTAACTCCACAAAGTATACTCTACCTCCATCACTGATCAACAGTTCTCCGCTGCCCGTCGTTCTCTTTTACTCCTTCCTTGCTTTTCATTCTATTCGAAGCGCCGGACGCAATCTCTATTCCTACTTCAATTACAATGTATTACTCTGCTTCTACCATCGCGCTAGTCGCTCTTGTTGCCAATGTTCACGCTCACGGCGTCATCCTCGCTGCTGTCGGAGACCAGGGCCAGAGCCAGGGCTTCCTTGGTACGTACAGTACTCGTGATAGCTACATGTTCTTTCTAACACTGCAACAGTCGATCAGAACTTGGCGCGTAACTGCACAACCATCTCACCATGCCAGCAAGACTCTACCATCATTCGTGACTCGGAGATCACGCAGAACATTGTGAACTCGTGTGGGCGCACAGAGATCAATGGCAACATCGATGTCGGCGAGCAGACCGAGAACGAGTTGGCTGCTAACCGAGTAACTTCGGTCTCAGCCGGAACTGTCATGACTGTTACCATCCATCAGGTTAGCGGACATCACACGACATCACTGATAAGATGCTAATACTCATTAGGTCAACGCTGATGGTGCCGGTCCGTACGAGTGCGATCTTGACGAAACTAGCAATGCTGCTATCAAGTTCACGCCTTTGAAGGTTGCCAACAATGTTCCCGGTGCCAACGGACTTTCGCAAGCTAAGGAGCAAGACTTCACGATCAGTGTTGCCATGCCTGACAACTTCAACTGCATCGGCGCTTCGACTGGTAACATCTGCACTGTCCGCTGCCGCAACGCTGCAGTTGCAGGTCCCTTCGGTGGCTGCTTCGCTGTCCAGCAGACTGACGGACAAGGCCGTACTGACTCATCCGCCTCGGGTACGTACACTTTTTCTTTCCCCAACACACTTAGCCCCTGTACATAGACTCACCCGAGCGGTAGGTGTCGACACAGCACAAACCCTCCAACGCATCTCCGCTCAGATCCTGCAGAACCAGCAGGATCTGCCCGTAGCCATCGCCGCGAACCAGGCTGCAGGCGCTGCAGGTGGCAACGAGGGTGCAAGTGCCATCTCTGGTGCGTCTCTTCCTTCCGTCTCGCTTGTTGGCATGTTTTGAACATATGCTAATTCTTCTTCTTCTTCAGCTCTCATCTCCGCAACTGCACCTGCAACTGCCACGCAGACCGCTGCAGTAGGCAATGGTCAGAACCAAAACCAGAACCAAAACCAGAACCAGAATCAGAATCAGAACACGGGCAACCAGGGCCTGGGTCAAGGACAGGGTCAGGGCCGGGGTCAGGGCAACAACAACCGCAATGGAAATAACCAAGGCGGCAACAATGCTAATGGGAATGTTGCTAATGGTAACGCCGGTAATGCAGGTGGACGAGGAGGCAATGGCCGTGGTGGTAACAACAACAACCAGAAGCGATCGCCCACCAAGTTCCTTTCTAGGTTCCTCCTATAAGAGATGGACTGGATCTGAACGACATGGAGTACTGTGATCAGTGTGGTTGGCAAACAACCATAGCAAGCGCTCTGGCAGGCTTGGGATTTTCTTCTTCTTGGTAGGCTGAGCCGAACCTGTTTCTAGACATGTATATACCCTTATGCAAACATGTTCTATCATACATCATCCTTAAATCGACTGTGCTCTGACGAGATGGTCTTCTCGTTCCCATCTCCGTGGCGCTAGCGGTATCGCAACGTGGGGAACTTCCCCAAGCGGGGAAGCGTAGCCGATAACACGCGACACCACGACGATCAAGTCCAGGATCCTTATCTCTTACGCATGACATTTGGCAGCCTCCGGGCAGCCTCAAGTGATAGGATCGAATCCTGCATCGTATAATCCCGGCCATGACCGTCCGGCTTTTGCGCTCGCCTTTTAAGTGGTCGCCGTGCGATGCCAATCGTTGGGGCGTTCGTCTAACCATCCAGACGCATGCAGCAGCTGGGTCTAGCTTATCTCTTGGGCCTCGACGGCCGATAGCTGCAGTGACCGACAATCCTTACCAGGGTACAGCTGCAGGACTTTAAATATGCTGGGTCCCCTTCGCGAGACGTATCCTGGCAGTTAAATATACGGTCCCGAGTGAATCTCAAGATGTTGGGCATTGAGCGACCCCATCTGTCGCTCAAGGTCGAGCAGCCTCAGTCAACCTTTGCCGAGGGTAATGCGCGATGGTACGTCGTGGAGCCGACTCAGAACTGCAGCATTCAACAGACATGTACTGACGACACAAGGACGAATAAGGATTTGGACCCGGTCCCCAGGCACAATCGAAAATGGGGTGTCACGAGTTTCATCGCCTACTGGATATCTGACGCCTTCAAGTACGAGCTCGAGATCTAAGAGAGCTAATCAAGCGATCGCTAACACGGGTGAAGCGCTGCAACATGGCAATTCGCCTCGAGCATCATCTCAATTGGTACGAGCACCCCCAAAGCCCACCAGCACAAGCGCCGACTAACACCCACCAGGTCTCACCTGGCGAGAATCCCTCGGCATCGTCGCCCTCGCCTTCTTCATCATCTCCTTCGTAATCGCCCTCAACGGCGCAATCGGCGTAATCCACCACGCGCCCTTTCCCGTGCTCGCCCGCGCGTCCTGGGGCTTCTGGGGCTCCTACATCGCCATCGTATCGCGCGCGGTCCTCGCCGTCTTCTGGTTCGCAATCCAGAACATGAACGGAGCCAACGCAGTCAAATGCATGATCGCCGCCATCTGGCCCTCGTTCTTGACGCTTCACAACGGCATCCCGGAATCCCAGGGCATCGAGACGAATACAATGATTAGCTTTTTCCTCTTCTGGCTCATCTCGCTGCCGTTTCTGTGCATGCACCCGAATAACCTCCGTTGGTTGTTCATGGCCAAGTCGGTTATCGTGCCGATTGCGTGGATTGCGATTTTGATCTGGGCGTTTGTTTCGACAGACGGCGGGGAGATGTGGAATCAGAAGGCTACGTTGTCTGGGTCGGCGTACTCGTGGGGATTCTTGTCGAGTCTTACATCGGTCATCGGCAACTACGCAACACTCTCAGTGAACCAGGTATGTTTTTCGTGGAACTTTCCATTGGCGTAGAGTAAACTGACACCCTTCAGGCCGACTTTTCTCGCTACTCCCGTGTCAGCGTCAAGTGGCAGATCGTCTACGTCCCGTTCTTGCCGCTCGTATTCACTTTCATCGCATTTATCGGTATTGCAGCCTCCTCGGCGGGCGCTGTGAAGTACGGCGAACTGAACTGGGACCCAATTGCATTGATCTCGCACTGGGACAATCGCGCTTGCCGCTTCTTCGGTGCCTTCAGCTTTGCTCTGGCCGCACTCGGTGTCAACATCTCTGCAAACTCTCTGTCCGCAGCAAACGACTTGACTGCGCTTTTCCCGCGCTTTGTCAACATCAGGCGAGGCCAGCTGATTTGTGCGGTGGTTGCTTGGGCGCTGGTTCCGTGGAAGATTCTTGCGAGCGCGGGCAGCTTCCTCAACTTCATGGTCGCGTACGCCATCTTCCTTGGGCCTATTGCAGCGATCATGGTGTGGGACTTCTGGCTTGTTCACGCGCGGAAATACGACACCCTTGCACTTTACCAACCACACGGCATCTACCGCTACTCCTACGGTTGTAACTGGCGAGCGATTGTGGCTTTCCTCGTCGGCGTGGCCCCCAACTTGCCAGGCCTTATCCACAGTATCACTCCGAGCATTGAGGTGGGAGTGGGAGAGAGGCCGTATCACTTCGGGTGGTTCCTTGGTTTTGTCTCCACAAGCCTTGTCTACGTCGCGCTTAGCATGTTCATTGCACCGCAGCGGGAAACGTTCATCGACAAAGCAGTTCTACCGGACGAAATCTACGACCAGCATGGCTATGTGGATGAGGGTGTCTCATTGGGTGGCAGCGGCAGTGGCGAGGAAGGCATGGCAGGCGAGAAGGCCAGTTGGAAGGAAAGATTGACAAAGATCCTGTAAAATGGTCGGAAGGATAACTCGGTAAATTATAGCCAAGGAGCCAATAGCTGGATCGGTGCACTTGAGAGCTGTTGTGTAAACCCGTTTCTGTGATCAGGTGTTACCTGCACGTAAACGTCGCCGAGTACGCGTACATGTCTACGCTGACGACACGAACATGACCACAGATTGCGAGCCCTAACCGTATTTACTGTTTGGTAAGAGTAAGCTATCGGCAAAGAGGGCCCCGTTTCACCGACCGATCACCTCCCGGCCTTTCCACTTTGGGCATCAACACCTCAAGAACGTCAACCCTTCCTCTCCACACAGCCAAGCAGCTGCAATCCCTGATGACACTTCAAGAGAAGAAAGCTTCTTTCGGATGATTTGCACAACGGAATGACGCACCACGCACCTGACTGACAAACGCCAGGCTTGGTGCAGGAAACAAAACCCTTGCTCCGTGTTTCTCCCCCACCCCATTCTCCGAAATCCACATCGAGCACCACACGACCAATGATTCGAAACAAACTCACTTCGACAGCGAATCATAAGGTCTTGGTCGTGCTTAGTCGTCTCAAAGCTTCTCGCCTTACTCCTCTGACAACACACCTGCATCGCTGGGCCCGGCACCTTCACGCGCTACCCGTAAGGCTGAGAGCCCTGCCGCGCTGGACACGAACGGCGCTGCAGCTGTGAAACGCGTCAGCTGGCGCACGTCACGGCGCGATGTGCAAAGCGCGATGAGATGAGCCTCGCGGGACCCCTCCGGACTCTATGACGGTCTGCGGCTCAGGTCAGCGGGAGGCGTCCAATGGTGGTGTGGGCCGCGTATGTGACGCTGGGCGTATTTGAAGAAGAGCTTGTCGCGTGGTGGATTCTTTCTTCAAACCGCAGCACGCTCACTGTTTCTCCATCGGCAGCACACCGAGCTTGAACTTACCCCTGCTTGCAATCCAGGAAAGCAGACACATCCGCATCAACATTGTAAAACAACAACGTTCGCCATGAAGATCAGCTTCGCAGCCTTCGCAGCCCTCGCTGTACCAGCTTTCTCGCAAACCACAACAGCAGGCCCTCTTTCTCCTGCTGCGACTCCTCCATGGGCATCAACCGATCTGCCCCGCTGGACCTCAGTCTACAACTCCCTCGTCAGTAATGGCGTGATTCCCTCCACACTCACCACTGCGCCATGGCCCACAGGCGGCTATGGCCCCGGCTCCGGACCCTGGGGTCCAGGCTGGCACGACGGCGACAACGACGACGACAAGTGGGGCCCAGGAGGCCGTGGTGGCGGCGGTCCCGGTCGATGGGGAGGTACGTTCACGCGAATCTCACCTCAACTCTACGCATAGACGACTAACTCACGCAGGCCCCGACGGCTACGGTCCCTGGGGAAGCAACAGCTGGGGCCCCTGGAGCGACTGGTCGACCAAGACCGACTGGCGAAGCGCACCCTGGACCGCATGGTGGGGTGGCAGCGCGTGCCCCCCTTCTGACTGGCCTGGCTGGACTGCGGGGCCCTGGAGTACCTCTGCCCCGTGGACCACATGGTCGGGATGTACCGCCAGCACAACGACGACGAGCGTCGGCACGGCGGTCGTCAACGGCACCTCGACCCCGACTACCGCGTACGGACTCCAGGTTGCGGCAGCGAGTGCGTCTGATGTCGCAGCGACAGGGAGCTCGGGAAGCAGTACGAACGGTGCTGGTGTCATGGGAGTGAGTTTCAGTGCGGCTATTGGTGCTGCTGTGCTTGGGCTCGCTGTGGGTCTTTGAGTGGTGAGAGAAATGAAGTGCTGTGATGGATTAATGAAGTGAGGTAGTTGGATTTGACGTGAGCTGGAGATCATTGTTTGGGAAGCCAGAACGCTCGTTGATGATATACCACTGTTTCGTACTGAATGACAAATTGCATAATTGTTCAAGTTCGACTGCTCCTCTCTGTACGATTGTTGTGGCCTATCTTTGCAGTACATCACAAATCAGTTACTCGACACACTGGATAGATTCAGAATTTACGTTGATGAGGATATTTGGTGGACTCCCCTGCTCTCGTCTTGTTAACGCCACCTGCTTGGACTAGACAATCTCAGGTGCTTGTAATGGACCAGATGTCGAAATGACTCTGTTGTTGCAGAAAAAAGCGGGTCGTAAGCACTGCCATATCTCAGTAGCTTATGCTCAAGAGGCGGTCTTCGGATTTCATATTCTCTAGGCCGACTTGTTCAAACAATATATAGCGTTGAAGTCCTCAGAAAAACTATCCTCTGGCTTGCCCTAATCTGTTATGAGGGGGTCCCCCAGAGTCGAGTAACTTGAGACCTATGGCCCACTTTTCCAGCAACACAGGAAAGAGTCGTCAGACTCCTTTCCCCACATTGTCTTTCTACCTTCCAAAAACAGCCAGCGCATTCTGATTAATGAAATCAATCCCCTCCTTCCTCCACGTATCACTCTCCACACGACTTGTCGTGTTAACCTCAAACACAAAATCCCGCGGGTCCTTCTCCTCGTACCGCGGCCACAACGGCACACTTGCGTTCCTGCCTTTCCACGCATTCGGATCTAGGTCCGCCACAAAGGCGACCCAGCTCTTGCTAATGAAGTCTGCGAGCTGTGCGTACCGCGCCGGCTTGCCCTCGAACGGCTTGATGTCCGGCCGGAAACCCACGCCTTGGATGTTGTTGAAGACGAACCCGATTTCCTTGAAGTGGCTCACGGCGAGTTCAGGCGCGAACCCGGCTTGGTCTGCGTTGAAGCGGTACGCGTAGGCGGGAGTGTTGTACTGCGCCCAGGCTGCTGCGGTTGCGCGGCGGGGTGCAATGAAGAGCTGGTCGCCAATGTATGTCGCCACCCGTCTGTGGTAAAGATTAATAAGTGATTGTAAACCCATTTGTTGGAATTTCCCTTCGATCCTTACCTGAATTGTGCGCCGAAGCGGGCGGCCGGGCGCTGGTCACCCAGCGCCGCGATGACATTGGTGGATAGATCATCCGGATATGCTTGCAAGAGGAGGTTTTGAATGGACACCGGAAGCCCGTTGGCGGCGAGCGCGGCTTGGAATTGCGCGGTAGTGTTTATGCCGTAGGGGGCGAAAGAGGCACCTTCATCGCTGTTGGCGCCGACGACGAGCGGCACTTTCACGAATTCGCCGCGAGAGAGTTGAGCAGAGCCGTAGTCGGCGATGAAGTCGCCGTCAGTGACAGGGTTGAAGCCGCCGGTAGAAGAGAGGGTCCCGTTCATGGTCGCGTTGAGTGTCGCGAAGGGGGTGCTGCGAAGACACTGCAATTTGTCGGCAGAAGAGGAACAGCCGACTTGAGAGACGATGGTGTTGAAAGCGGCTTGGGAGGCGTTACGACCACGTAGTGCGCTGTAGAAGATGGGGCCTCCGGATTGGACGATCGCGGCACGAAAGAGTTTGTCGTTGCGGCCGCGGTAGGCCGTGAGCTTGTACGGTCAGTCTGGATGTCAAGGGCTTATCAGAATACATGCAACCTACATGGAAGCCAACTGAGGCGGCGCCAGCTGACTCACCAAAGATAGTCACCTTCTTTGGATCACCTCCGAAAGCCTTGATGTTTTCTTGTACCCAATGAAGAGCTAATCGTTGGTCTTTTAGGCCAATATTGAGCAGACCTTCATCAGCGAGTTCGTTCGAGCTTGTGAAGCCCCAAACATTGAGACGGTAGTTGATTGAGACCCCAATAATCGGCTTACCAATCTTGACAGATTGCTCGACAATGAAAGAGAGGTTATATCGCTGATCTGCTCCTCCGCCTGCAAGCATTTGTGAGCATCAGACATCTCAAGGATGCAGGAGATCACTAACCGTTTGTGAAAGTTCCGCCATGAATCCAGAAAGCTACTGGCAGCTTCTTCTTCTCGTAGCCGGAGGGCCGGACAACGTTGAGATACAGGCAGTCTTCCGAAGCTTTGTAAAACGTTTGATCGAGCTGCAGACATAAGAATGTGTCACTGATACTCTTGTGAAAATAATACTGACCCCGTATCCGACGCAATGTGTCGCGTACTGCTTTGCGTCTCGGGTGCCCTTCCACGTTGTGTTCAGAGACTGAGCTTGTCTGAAGCGAAGATCACCAAGCGGTGGCTGTGCAAAAGGAACACCAAGAAAGAAATCCTGGTTATAAGAACTTGAATGCACTCCTGAAAGGGTGCCATTTTGGACGCGGGCTGTGGGTGCTGCACCTTTAGACGGAGCTGCGAACGTGGTAGGGGACAACGCTAGCAAGGCTAACAAAGATGACCACATGGCTGAAGCTAGTTCCCGCGTGAGTATCGCGAATCTTGCCCTGGGTCAACTTCATGGGGTGCACCGATCGTCTTTATGTTGCTGTCGGTAGTGTTCATCTCGGGGGTCAGTAACCGCCGATGACGCCATTTCGGCTCAATGCTCATTAGGGTAAGTCAAGCTTTCTAGAGCCAGGGGAAGATACCGCTTACAGAACAATTCGCGATCCGTTAGCTGTATACAGATTCATGTATTCGCAAAGAACGGTGTCGCAATGGAAGACTGGGCCTAGAGCCACAAGTCCTGACAAGCCGGTCAGGATGCGGCGGAGCTGAGCGGTCGCGCTTACCTTCATAACGGCAAGGAGCGCAATGCGCGAGCGTGTCTATGAGGCGAGCTTACTTGCTGAGTTGTACAACTGCTCCGCGGCATGCTGGGTATCTGCCTCACATACGTCAAGAAGTTTGGGGGTCGAACGCTGTCGTGCGTCCGAAGAGTTTGATTCGGTGTATCTATAGTCAATCGCTCCCTCTCCGTCAAGCCACGTCCGGCAACCGTACAGCTATATCGCCTGATTGAGTAATGTATCGTACCCAAGGCAGCGACGGGTATTGCAGCTTCGCAATCGTCAGCTTCAAATGGATTAACCAGCGAGCGGCAACATACCTTTGGCTCGATAATCTTCAGGTACCGAACCTGGATACCACTAGTTGTGAAGTATGGAATCTCAAACTTGACGTTGATTGGCCTCTTCGCCTTTCCACCACCAACGCCGCCCATGCTTCCACCGAAACCACCCATCATACCACCGCCCTTCTCGTCGTCGCCACGTACCGATGGCAGACCAAGTTCAGCGCGCATTAGGAATTCTTTGCCTCCTCCAAACTGCTTGATCTTCCATACTATCGAGGATGTTTCCGGCGCATAGTGTACGGTACCGATGTTCGTGCGGAAGCGTGGGGTATCGGCATCTTCAGGTACGGGTATCGAGATTTGGACGTTGTTCGCTGTGCTTCGCCTCTTGAATTGTGCCTTGGCCTAGCTTGCGTTAGCTGCATTTTCCCAAATTAGGTGACGATATGCTCACCTTCAGCATGTACTCTATCCTGCTCCCAGAGTGGCTCTCGACTATACACTCAACCCAAATCAACGGCTTGACCTGTGTGTTTAGACGGTAGCTCATCAACTCGAACTCGCCATCCGGTGGGATGAAACTGATCGTCCTGTCGTTCTCAAACCTCGACAAACGCACACATTGGTGGAATTTGACATCCTCCATCTCGACCGCCTTTCCTCGTGTTGCCCTTCCTGTTGTTTCGAACATAACCTTGTCGTTCAGACCCAATCGCAGCTCCGGCATCCCTGACAAATAGCACTTCATCTTGATAGCACCAAGAATCTCGGATCGTAGTACATTGCCGTTCGCAGACACGAGGAGGTTGAGCGACTCGACGACGTCGAGAAAGACTTCATTCTTGCGGTATCGAATACCCTCACTTCGCCAACTGACGGCGTTGGTGACTGCAATAGGCGGCCGTGCTTGTACCTCCAGCTTGTGTGACTCTTGTGTGATGTACTCTTGTAGGATCTTCGACTCTGTAGTTTGCGGGTATCCAAAGTCCATCATCTCGTCCAACAACTCGTAAATGATGACAAAGTTGTCTCGTATACTCTCCTCCTCGAGTTCTTTGAAGTACTCTGTGAACACCTCGACGATCTTGTGGAGGAAGAGCAGAATTTCGGCGGCATTTGTGTTGCGCTTGGTGAGGGCGAGAAGGTACAGGTTGTTGTGACGAATGTAAAGGTAGTTGATGCCTTCGTTGGAGAAGCATGGCGGGACGGCAGAGCTCTCTTCTTCAGCTTCGCTGAGCAAGACAGGAAACTTCTCAACCGCTGACATGGGAATGTCACCACGGTAATTGCGCGCCAGCAGGGTCTACGTGTGCCTATTAGCAGGCAGCTCCTCCACACAGGTACCCCACGAGCGTACCTTGCCCTTCAGGTCAAGAAAGAACACCGCCGACGCCATGCTGGTAAATTATGCCGTCAAATAGAGAATCGCTGGTCCGGATCGTTCACGGGGTCATAATGCGCATGCGAGAGAAAGAGCTGGAATCGCGGGCGGTGTGTTGTTACTGCTGCGCCCTGAATTCATTGAACTGGCCTTCGGAGTAGGCCCGCACCTGCCAAGCACGCACCGCACGGATCGCGATTCCCAAACGCGAGTGCTTTACACACACACACGACGCAGCAGCACCAATTCTCTAAAGTCTCTCCAGCATTCAGCTCTTGAGACTTCTCGATTCATGTAAATTGAATGCTAATATCCGTTGATCTGGTGACGTCATACAGACTACAGCATTTCATGGGGCTCGTCGCTCAAGCCCTTGAACTTTACGAACATTGTACTGTAGAGCGTGCAGAGTGCTCATCATGTGCTCGCAACATGTCCCTACTCTTCATGACCTCTGCCTGGGAAACAGGTAGTGCAGCCTCATGGTTCGGTTCTCCCAGGGCTAGTTCTTGCTATTGGTCCATCTGCAGCCCTGTCAAAGCTTGCTTAACCCGCCGTCTGGCTTGTCAGCTCTTGCGGAGCTTGTCACAACTCCAAAAGCCACACTTGTGTTAAGTCACGTTCCTACATATGCTCTTCTACAGCATATCGGGGAGTGCTTGGTGATGTGTCACAGCATGTCCATTTAATGTTCGAGAGGCTCTGCAGTTGTGACGACGCGAGCGGTTCACAGCTTCCATCCTACGCTGACTGGCCGCATCTGTGAGGGTTCGAGCTTACTCCAACACGCATGACCCTGACATCATCGTCATCGCAACATGGCTCCCTTGCCCCACAAATGGCGCTTGTGCTGGACGCGCAACAGATAGTTGCGGGATATCCAAAGACCTTCTTGGTCTCGCGAGATTCTCTCCGAAAGTGGAGACAACATAAAGTTGAAGCAGATCAAACGACTGTCAGTTGGCAGATTTCACCGAATCATAAGATTGCCGTTGTCGATCCGGGCCAAATCGCGGGGAAGCCAACAAGGTTGACATGCCGCCGCTTTCACGATCACCAAAGACGACCAATTGCGCCGAATGTACTATGCAGTCTTTCGTCATTACAGGAGAGCATCAGAGTGCTGGTCAAGGATCGCGTGCTCCATTGAAATAGCCCAGGCACCTCAGACAATCGCATTCATGCCCAAAGCATTCGAACCTTGAACAACAGTAACTCGCCTATCCATTTGGTCTTGGAACCTCTCAAGATCATGTTTGGGATTGGCTCCGAGAGGCCATACTTTGGCCTGACAGGAACATGGCTTACCGTCTGGGTTACAGTAGCATGCGCAACTGACATGGTGAGCATATACAGCAGTGTCTTTGAATATTGACTGACCTTCGCACGGACTCTCTTCGGCTACGACCAAGGTGTCTTTGGTATGTCCCGTCACGCCACAGGCTGTCTCGAATGCTGATACACCGAAGGCGGTGTCGTCGTAACCCCAGATTTTCTTGATCAGCTGAACCTGAACAACAACCCTTCCCTCATCAGCACGGTAACGGCCATCTATGATATTGGATGCTTCTTCGGTGCCATCTCTGTCTGTGCTATCGGCGATCCGCTCGGAAGGAAGAAATGTGTGCTGCTGGGTACTACTATCATGAGCATTGGTGCTATCATACAGATCGCCTCGTTCGGCGTACCTGAGATGATCGTAGGAAGGTATGGACTTTAGCGACTTCGACGGTTGATCGCTAAGCGTGCTACAGGATTGTAGCCGGGATTGGAAACGGTATCAACACATCAACAGGTGAGCTGTGGTGTTCGTAGGATAGCGTTGACACAAAATAACGTTGACAGCACCTGTCTGGCAGGGCGAGACCTCAAAAGCTAGTTGGCGCGGCAAACTAATCGTCATCGAGATGATCATGAACATCGCTGGCTTCTCTTTATCCAACTGGGTCACCTTTGGCTTCTCGTAAGCTCTTCCTCCACATTGACGTGCACAACTGACTGATGTCATCAGCTTTGTTCCCGGCAGTGCTTCCTGGCGTGTTCCTCTGGCGTTTCAATTCCTTTTCATCATCATCCTCTTCGCAACTGTTCCTTGGCTACCGGAGTCGCCTCGCTGGCTCATGGCCAAGGGACGTGTTGACGAGGCCGAACGCATTCTTGCTGATCTCGAAGCTACCGACGTGACCGACCCCTACATCGTGGCTCAGTCTAAAGACATTCAATGGGCTGTGCAGTACGAGAAAGACCACGCTGTACGTTGGCGTGATCTGCTCCGCGGCCGCACCGGAGACCAGGCTGGCACCCACACCATCAGAAGAGTGGTACTGGGTATGGGAACCCAAGCCATGCAACAGTTGAGCGGGATTAACGTAACATCCTACTATCTGCCAACTGTTTTGATCGAATCAGTGGGCCTGTCCAACACGCTCGCCCGTTTGTTGGCTGCTTGCAACTCAGTATCCTATCTGCTCTTCTCTCTCATCGGCATCCCTAATGTCGAACGCTGGGGCCGTCGTAAGATGATGATATACGCCGCAGCCGGACAGTTCTTCTGCTACTGTATTATCACGATATGCATTCGTTATAACGAGGATACGTCGCTCTCCCAGAGCACGAACCAGCAATGGGCGAAGGCATCGATCGCTTTCTTCTTTCTGTACTATATCTTCTTTGGCATCGGTTGGCAAGGCGTGCCATGGGTACGCTCTCTTTCACAAAATATCGAAACATTTTGCTTATGTGGAACAGCTATATCCGACAGAGATCAACTCATTGGCGATGCGAACAAAGGGCGCTGCATTAGGAACAGCGACGAACTGGTAAGTACCAGGCTATTCATATACACAAAACTTACTTATCGATGGCTCAGGATCTTCAACTTCATGGTTGTTGAGGTGACGCCACCAGGGATTCGAAATCTCGGCTGGCAGTTCTACATCATCTGGTGTGTGTTCAACTTCGCGTTCATCCCGATAGGTAAGCTCTACAATCATATCTACGTTCCGCCATCACTCACGACCTCGCAGTCTACTTGTTCTATCCTGAGACCGCAGGTCGGACGCTTGAGGACTTGGACCGATACTTCTCCGGCCATGCGCCGCTGCTCGTGTTCAAGGAGAAAGAAGCAATTGCTTCACATCGACCACAAAGGTACATCGAGAGCGAGAAAGAGGAGGTCAGGAGGCACAGCAGTGTGATTGCTGGAGATGTACAGGCAGCGAATGTTGCGCATCAGAAAATATCGAGAAGTGAAGGAGCCGAGTATTATGACGATGTGTAAGAACGCAAGGGATGAAGATTGCAAAAAGCAAAATTTCAAGATCTTGCATGACTCGTCGAGGGAGATGAGATGATACGGCGCGAGAGTGACAACGTAAGATGTCGATGCTAAATAATCGTGAACGAATTCATGATCACCCAATCTCAATGTAGTCTACTCGCACAAAGCAGCAGCACGATGATCAAGAGAACATGTAATCATGTTATGACAATGGTTTCATTCCGCCCTCGGACGTCTTTATAACAAGTCGAAACACTACAGTACCTTGATATACTAGTACGTGTGGTAAGCAGACACCGCCTAATGCAAGTCACCGTGCAAGACTTTCCGAACTCGGCTTAGGTATCTCCCACCAAATCAAGCAGATATCCAGCCAAGCTCGCTTTTCCCTCACCCAGCGCTGCGACGTTAACCAATTGGTTTACAACCTGCTTCACCTCTCATCCAGAATCAGCTCATCACTGCCAGCGGAAACTCCGTCCACCCACAACACGCTCTTGACGACATCCAGCAGGTCGCTCCTATTTTGTGTATGTGTGCTAGTTGTAATCATCGCAAGCATGAAGACAAAATGACTGCGCTCCGTCAGATTGCCGGTCTCAATGGCTGCAAAGTAGAGCGTCCACGCGAGTAGAGGTTTGAGTTCATCCCATTCAGCCTTTTGATGCAATAACACGAAAAGCAGGTTTCGTAATATAGCCGCAGTCCATACTGGAGACTGCCCCAAAGCTCTCCAGATTGGTGCCAGAAACATCAACGTCCCAAGCCGACATACTTCTTCAAGAACATGCCCGGGATCTTCGGCAAGTTGCAACGGACGGATAGCGAGAAGCCGGTATATGATCGGCTCAATCAGCTACCACTTGTAACCACAAGTTCGATTTGCTGTTCGTTGAAGGCATGGTCCAACGAGATCAGTTGCACGATGTCATCGAAAATCGCTACCCAGTCTAGCCGAGTGAGTACATGTTGCTTCCACAACAGTGAGACGAGATTATGTGGGCGGGAACCCCCAGGTGGTGATCCTGAATTGGTTTCCCAGCTGCGGGGCAAAGGCACTGAAGGCTGTATGTCTTGCGCGAAAGAACCCACTAGATCGCCCCTTCTGCTGATAGGTATCTTGTCTTCCGCAAAAATCACAAGGCGGTGAGAATAACCACGAAATCGTGATGCGCAAAGGTTCCTAATCGATAGTATGATAACCTCCCCTTAAGTTGACGATCTTCGAAAGGGCTTCCTGGTGCTGTCTGAACTCACCGCCAGCGAATCTGCCCAGTAACGCCTATGCTTGTAAGTACTGCTCACCACTGCTGTTCTCTAAGAAAAGACTGACATGGTGGCAGGTGAAAGAAACAATAACGCATAATGCTTCGTTGCTAGTCTGTTTACATGAGGTGCTTATCAATTGCCGCGCAAAACCGAGTGCCTTGTGATGATGGGCTAACGTCTGCGCATTATCTTGCGAGGGGAAGATACCGTTAACTTTCTGAAAGAGAAAGTTCTGCGAATTGGCCAACAGGTGATGAAACCCCGCAGGACTCTCGAGCCCAACAGAAAACTATGACCCTCTTAGTTGGCTTGCGTGACTACTCCTAGGATTGAAGACTTGTTTCATGGTCAGCGACAAGTCTATCAAACGATACAGATACATACTATTGGCAAGCAGGGCTCGGGATCTGTCGTCGAGCGCGATGGGATATCGAACAAACGGGTCGATATGGCCACTACCAATCGATCAATCCCAAGCGGTCTTTGTGCCGCATTACGAAGCTCCAGGATAATTTCAGTCCGTCCCCGTCTTGTTCTGGGTTTGCGTCGCGCCTTGCCAACTTCAGTCATCGCAAGTCGTCGGATGCGAAGTTGGGTTCCTTCATCTTTGAGGTCGTTGGGATGTTTGAGGTTTACAAAATTGAAGCCAGGGTCAATGGATTGCTGCATGGTGGAATTCTGCTGTGTCCGGCTCTATTGTCGTAGGAATCAATCTGGGCGTCCTCACATATACTTGATATCTCGTCTCAGTGAAATTGCTCACGCTAGCGGCTTCTAAACCCATCTAGCATGGTGGAGATCTGAGCACAGGCGAGGCGACGTAAGGCTGCCTGCCTGCCACCGGTAGGTATTGGATCATTGACGAGAAGTCATCCGCATTTTGTGCAAGCGGCCAATAGGCATAGGGTAAGATGCATCAAGAAAGTACATAAGAACAGTGATGCGTAGCACGTAGGAGACAATGACCGCGCGCATGTCATTAATCATCCATCAGAGGTACGCTACCCGCGTAGTCAGCTTTGTAATCGCCAGAGGTTGTGGCGCACTCCGGACGGATGCGAATCCATGCGCCGTAGGATAATATCGGTTCGAAGTCATTTGTAAGATGGCTGAAAATGCAACATGTGTTTTCGGACAAGACCTCCGCCCTTTTATCGTTGTTCAGTCG
Organism: Stagonosporopsis chrysanthemi; assembly: GCA_022560025.1. Lineage (NCBI taxonomy): Eukaryota > Fungi > Ascomycota > Dothideomycetes > Pleosporales > Didymellaceae > Stagonosporopsis > Stagonosporopsis chrysanthemi. The sequence continues at coordinate 48,987 of JAFISE010000113.1, read as the reverse complement.
CACAGCCTACACTTGCCGTATCGATAACGTTAGCTCCGCTGACTAACCCATACATTCTAATAAAATTCTCGCTGCACAGAACTCTTTGCTTCTCCAACGCACCATCAGACAGTTCATCCGCCTATCTCATCAGCCTCTTACGTTTTGTTCGAGCGCTATCGAGTCTTTCATTGGGCGGTTGCGATTCAGCGCTGCGGAGAGGGAAGCCATTGAGCACCATTAGAGCTGGCTGCGCATTTTTCACTGTTGCGCAGGCGGTGTCATAGGGGCTGTACATATACTTGCATACATGATGTTTCTGCGAAAAACTGCGACGGAGCATGCAGAAGCCTTGCCCAACGTATCTTCGGATTTATCTTGAGTGCAGTTTCCGGAGCAGCCGACAGCTAAAGATACGCGCGCAGATGTTGCACCGCTTATAGTGTCTTGGCCAAAGCACATTGCCATTAATGTGCAGGCAACTCGCGACCCTCTTCTCGTCGTGGCTATGCGAACATTGTCTACTTGAGCAGAAAATAATATGGGAATATGACGACGTGGGTAAACCTACGTCAGTGCATTAACCTTATGCCAAAGTAGTTATGAACGTACGTCTGCAGTCACCACAATGTCGTATTCCTGGATCCCGGACTCTGCAGGTAGCACTGTTCGTTGAATCTCGGGTCAATCCACGTCGTTGCTGTCATTGTGTGCAGGGAGGTCGCACGTAACTTTACCTTGAGATCACGCGAACAATGCCTGCTTGTCCAGGAAACAGTGTGTAATCACAAGTGCTGCTGGTTAATGGCTGGTGCTGTGAGATTACAGTACCAATGTCATATAAAAGGTGTGGTATTATCACTTTATTGTCTACAGAAACACATTCAACATACAATCATCAAACTACAACATAACATCAATCAACGACTCCTATACAATATGTCTTCAGTGAACAATGTCACCAAGTCTCCCGCGCCCGGTGTGCAAGAACAACTGCTGGATGTTGCAAACGAGGTAGCTATCACGATGGCCATAGAGTATAACTGGTCCTCATGGCACTCGTGGAACCTTGTCAACGAGAGCACCAGCGGGCCCCAGGCCGGCTTACGCGCCATGGACCGCTGGTTCTGGTCATTGACGGGGCAATTTGGCTCCTGCTTGGGCGCGTCGACACGCATCTATACCACTCTCCAAGCTAAACTTGAGAACCACCCGAGCATGGAGCTACGCCCATATGCTGACGCGGTTCAGCTGATGACTAGTGCTCAGCAGGCGACTGCAGAGACGAAATATCACGCCGTGGTCGCTATGTGCTTTAGTGACTTCTCTATTATGATCGACCATGCCCTGCATCCTGTAGCGTTCACAGTGCCCTTTGGTGGCGAGTTTTACATGGCCCCATACATGCCGCTCTTTGGAGCCGAAGGCCAGGAGCGCTTCAAGTACTCCTTGGAGGATGGCGAATATAAGTTGACGATGTCCAACAAGGCATGCGCATACCTATTGCATTTTTCAGAGATGGATGCCGATGCGGCAACCAACCAGCTCGCCATCCCTGGCGCTTCCGAGAAAGTGCCAATCGAGGGCAAAGAGCATATTCTTATGCCGCCGCATAAGTACACATCTATTCGCTCACTACTCAACCAGGAGCCACAGCTCATTGCTGCCGAGCCGGTGGACGGCAAATGGCTCGCAACAACCGTCCGTGTGCAAGTCGACTTTGCCAAACCCATGATAACAATGCAGATCCCTATGAACGACTGGCTTCTGACACCACAATCAGGAGATTGGCACCGCCGACTGTTCCACGAGACTCCAAAGGGTCTGCGAATCGTCTCCGCGCCTGCGGCGGTTCGTCTCGAATTGGACCTCCATGCTGCAGAGCGTGTGCAGCCGTACTCTGAGTTGTCGGGACTGGTACTGATGCAGGCCATCGGCGAGGAGTTTGGGCTGAGTTACGAGGTGTTGAACAACATGATGTGGTCAGTTTATCGAGTGTGGACGCCGTATCGCTCTACGCGTGCCGACTCTGTCGTCGATGATGAGAGCTCGGATGATGAGAGCTCGGATGATGAGAGCTCGGATGATGAGAGCTCGGATGATGAGAGCTCGGATGATGAGAGCTCCAAACGTGCTGATTCTGTTATTGAAGGCGATAGCTCCGATGATGAAGCCTAGACGTTGGAAAGGTGCTCTTGAAGCAAGGCTGGACCGGAGCTTCACCGCGTGTTGGTATATTGTGCCAGTTTGTAGTCTTTGACATTGTAAAAATAAGAGTTGTATGGAATGTATTGAACTCTCGTTTCATTTTTGATTGACCATATACAAACCTAACTATAGCGCTATTGCGATGACAACAATACCTTGCTGGTGGCGGTTACTATCTCATTGTAAGGCTGTGGTGGAAATGGGATGTCGGTGTTGCTCGGCCATTTCTCCACACCTCGGCAACCCTTTCCCCGCGGCATTGTGCAGGTAGCCGATTGAACAACCAACAAACAATGTCGACGTCGAGCATGGACTATACGAGCTTCTTGGGGCACTCCAGCTGCGTGCAGCTATTTCCTCACACAGGCAAGACCTGATTGTTGCTAGTTCGTACACACAATGTCGAATGCGACATACCAGCCACCGCCGCTTACAGGCCTGCGCGTCCTCGAATTCGCGGGCCTTGCGCCAGGTACATTGCCTGGTACACGACAAGGACGTCTTGCTGACAGCGCATAGGTCCTTTCGCAGGCATGCTCCTGGCCGACTATGGCGCAACTGTCTTGCGACTCGACCGTGCTCCTAGCCACAACTCCGGCGCGCCCAGCGACCAGCTCACGCGTCGCAAGACCAGCATCTGCGTGAACATGAAGACCGCCTCCGGCCTCGCGCTCATCAAGAAGTTGATTCCCAATGTCGACGTCGTTATCGATCCGTTCCGTCCTGGCGTTCTTGAGAAGGCTGGCCTTGGACCGGAAGACGTGCTTCTGAAGCTCAACCCCCGATTGATCGTCGCGAGAATGACAGGATTCAGGAGAGATGGGAAGTACAAAGATATGGCGGGACACGATATCAATTACATCGCCGTTTCTGGCGTGTTGTCGCTGTTCGGTCGCAAGGGCGAGAAGCCGTATCCGCCGGGCAACCTTATGGGTGACTTTGCGGGTGGAGGCGCAATGTGCTTTATTGGTATATTACTCGCGCTGTTGTCGAGAGAGAAGAACGGATCCGGACAGGTCGTTGAGGCGAACATGGTGGATGGCAGCGCAATACTAGCGACGATGCCGAGGCTGGGTATGAAGTCTCAGGTCTGGGCTGCAGAGAGGGGTACGAATATGTTGGATGGCGGCGCGCCGTTCTATGATACATATGAGACGAAAGACGGGAAATACACTTCGGTGTAAGTGCCCTTTTTCGCGATGTTGAAGACCTGGACTAACGGAGTGTCAGTGGGGCGATCGAGCCGCAATTCTGGGCTGCGCTCCTGAAGGGCCTTGAGCTGAAGCCCTCCGACTTGCCTGGAAACCGTGATAACGAAGCTGACTGGCCAAAGCTAAAAGAGTTCTTCACTGCAGTCTTCAAGAAGAAGACACGCGATGAGTGGGCTTCTATTTTCGATGGTACAGATGCTTGTTGTACACCGGTGCTCACGCAGCAGGATCTGGAAGCTCAAGGGTTCGATCAGCGGCCCGCGGTGACCTTGAAATCGTCTCCAGGACTGGCTATCTATGAAGGCGAAGACTCTAGGCCTGCTGCTGTTGGGCAAGGAATCGGTGTCGAGGGTAGTGGTTGGATTGCGCGAGGATTAAGAGCTGGTGACGGTGGCGAGGAGACGCTTGCTATGTGGACTGGCTGGTCAAACGGTCGCCAGTATGTTGACGAGGGTGGCCTCTTAGGGTTGAAAGACTCTGCGAAGCTTTGACAAGACCTATGCTGGAATCAATTGCCAGGTCATCATTTCAGCACTGCCCAGATAACTGAATATTCGTTTGCCAGCAGGCTGAATGTACAATGCTTCTGTTGTTCCTACACATATAGTTATACACCCAAGAAATGCGATCATGCCCTTTGCTGCCTCTTCTTCGGCTTCGCTGTCTTCTTTCCAGCATTCCTCAGCTTCTTCCTCTCGATGTTGGTTTGTATTCTGGCCTTCGACTTGCGCCATGCCGCCCATCGATCACCAGGAACAAACTTCTTGACTTGTACGTTAGCATTCTCCGCAGCACGACCAATCTGCCAGTTGGCCTCGCGGAAAGCATAACCCCTCTTCGCCTTGGCGATAACCTTTGCAGGCCGTGGTGTATCCACAATGCTGCTGTCGCTGCCAGATCCCTCTCCGACCTGCAAGTCATTGACTACAACCTGCGCCTCTGCTTCTGTCTGTGTGACCGGAACCGCAACAAAGTTCAGCCGTCTCGCGCGCGGAGCATTTGGTGGGTACGGAAGTTGGTGGTCCTTCTCAAGAGCGACACCAATGTATTGGCGCTTGGGGTGCTTGAGAGGGTCCTTGTAGTATCGGACATATCCAGATTCGGTGGCGAAGACGCAGTGATCACGACCGAACTTGCAGTTCTCGCCAGGAAACCAATGTGTGCCGCGCTGGCGAAAGATGATATTACCTGGAACGACGTACTCTCCTGCACAGCATTGTCAGCAGCGTTGCCCGATCCTACATCCAAAGACGGTTCTTCGTACCTCCGCTCTTCTTCGCTCCCAATCGCTTTCCTGGCCCATCCTTGGCGCCGTTGGCGCGTCCTTGAGCTTGATGTGCTGAATGTCTAACGAAAGACAAGGTCGGTACGTGTGCGGTGGCGCCATTGGGCATACGCAGGGCATCGATGACACGCGAGGCGGGGAGGATGAAAGTCGACGGTATTTGTACTGATGCGCGTACGGGCGCGAGTATCCGTGGGAGCAGCATGGCTGCGCTGATGTTGACGTTGCTGCTGGTCGTGCTTGCTGTCCGAGAGTTTTCGAGATCGCGCGGTCCGTAAATGGAATAGCGCATATCTCATGTCCCTTGCAAACATTGGAAATCGCAGCTTCAACGACCATTACAACCTTACACCAGCTGCAGGAAAGGCCATTCTCTCATCAACGCATCTCCGTCTTTGCGTTATAATGAATGTTCACAGTCCGACTTTGTTGCCCCATTTTGTGTAGTTCTTCTTCGCGCCTGCGTTCATGAATGTACACCCAGCGAAGTTTATCATTTCCAGGGCCAATGCGTTTGACCATTCACGTTGACTTGTTTCAAAGCCTTGGTAATGGAATGTTTTTAATGCCAGTGAAACCCGCATCCAGTTTTCTCCGATGCCTTAAACTCTTCAACAATGGTTGAAATGCAACCGCATCAACTGCTGACGCACAACATCGGACCGTACACAGCAGCGATCGTCTTTTAGTCGCCTTTGGTCACATAGCAGGGTGATTTAGCGCACCTTCCGCCTTACCGCTCGGCTTAGCGTCAACGGTCCACAGTCATCAACAAGACTCATACGCGTCCTCAAAGGACCGACACGAATGTTGCGACATCAGTGTGTTCATCAACAGCAGTTTCTTGGTGAAGCCGCTTCATTTGCTGTTCTAGGGACGAGGCAAACACTTTTATATGACGCTAACATATCCAGCAAAAGCCAATGTCGTAGAAATTCCAAATCGAACTCCGTGATCCTCCAAGAATCAACTCCTTCATGTCCGTACGCCACCAACGCTAAGAGTAAGCTGAACTTCAAAATGTCGGGTATCGTAAACGTGCTGCAATTTGGTGGCCAAAACTCGCCGGCGAGTTTTCGATATGTGGTTGAGCAACAGATCAGCGAGCATAGGCTCACAAGTCGTGATCGAGTGCCCGCATCTTCTCCTTCGGGTAAATGTCATCGAAGAGGGTGCAACATCGGCTTAAATCCAGGGCTCAGCCGGTTCTGCTGGACGTCGAAGTGTTGGCCTGATGAAAAAGTGCAGCTTTGAGTTGTCGATATGCTTCGATGGCAGCCTCTTGGGACGTGGCATCGACTTCTGAGGTGGTATATAGGTGGTAGCCGCGTTCAATCGAGCTTGTCCACGATGTGATGGAAGAAGCCCTTCCTGGACTGAGGTATGGGTGCTGCGACTGTTGAGGGACCACAGATGCCATGGTGTCTGAGGAGCAAACAGAGGATGTTCGTGAAGACGATCTTGAAGCCATTATAGTGACCAAGAGAGTGCGCAAGGGGTAACATATACTAGTGATGAATAATTTGCAATTTCCGCGGTATGCCGTTGTACTAATCAAGTCGCGTGGTAGTCTGCAACACGTTTTATAAATACAAGATCTGAAGGCCACGGGCCGAAATTCCTTATCGTTGCAAACACTGGTTAGACAGGTATGGCCACATCCTACGCACGGGACGATGATGAAATGGAACAGTAGACTCGCAAAAGGCACGTGGGGGCGCTTCTAGTTGAGAATGGAACAAATGAAAGCAGCCAACCAGCGTGAAGTGTGATTCCATTATTATCTGCAGATGGACATGCTGCAGGGATGGGACACCAGACTTTCTTGACAAATTGTTGCTGCACGCAACTCTCGTGCAAACCACGACCCTGGTCGCCTGTTGGTAAGTATTCCAAATCTACCTACTTGGGTTAGCGCTTTCGCACCCTCGAAACATTCCCAGGCGAGGTCCATCCTCTAACCCCACTCCCGTCACGTTTCTATTCAAATCTTGTCTGCACGCGGTGCCGAAGCAGAACCTAAGCGTCTTCAGGACCAATGCGATTCAGACATGGCAATCATGTGGATCCACCTGAATCCCTCCATGCTCGCTTAATCTCACTTATTGAGAAAGGGTTTGACCTTACAAGTTAGTGCTCTTCTCCACGGCTCCACTATGCATTGACCTTGTACACCCGACATCGCGTCGGTTCTCATAGTGTCTCAACGCACTCTTTCATGCAGCTCGTGTAAGACCGACATATGCGGTCTCCACAGCTTGACTTGCTTGCCATTCAAGTGCCTACTAGTTCCTATGCAAGAACTGCAGTATTCCTATCGGGGCGCTCATCACCACTCCCTCGGTGGAACAGCTTGCATACACCGCAATTTTACAACTGCAAAGCACCCGCCGCATGGTGACAAATACCAAAGGTGCACCATCAAGGGCCAAGCTCAAAGAAAAAATGCGACTTTCGTTCACCGCTCCATTCCCTGCGGTTCCTGTTCGCAGGCACTCGTCTGACGCCTTCATCTTGATCACAGTGCCGTGTACATCCGAATCGAACACTGATGTCAGCTACGCGGACCGACTTCTAAGATCTGCCACATAATCGACCTACGTGATCATACGACACGGTACTTTGACATATACGACAGCAGGAATCTTGCGCATCTTTTGAGCTCATGACACAAACGCCAGAGAAGGTGCCAAAATCTGACCAACCTATGTGATTATACGCTGTCCGGACAGGCTGAATCACACCCGAGGCCATACCATAGTTACAGGGTTTCAGCACACTTCCGTTCTCTATTGCATGATTATGTTGTACTGGCGATGCAACGTAATTATCCGCCTGTGACCTCGGAATGTGTGCGATTCGAAATCCAGGCCAAGGGGTTTGCGAAGCTTCGCTACCAGTCTACTCTCCATATCGAGCCTCAGTACGCTCGAAGAAAGACAATTGGGTTTATTCAAACTCTCATCTAGGGCTATCACAGAGATACCAAGGCTACCAAGCTCTTATTTCTGGGAGAATGGACATCAAGCTGGCGTTAATTGCAACGCTGGCGACAAGCTCTACCCGAAAAACCTCAGGAGTGAGGCATTCCAGATCGAGAGCCTATCATGCACTCACGTCATGATCCGACACCCAACGGAAATGGCGAAGCAAGCTTTCTCTTGCAACAGCAAAGTACCCACATGTCGAACGACTATATCTTCAAACTCTTTGTTAGATCGTTGCATGAATGCATGTCAGAGCTGTACACCGCTTGAGCGACCTAGGGCGACGAGTTTCTCTCGCACTCTTGAGACTCTTGTGCTTTTGTTACCCATGGCAATATGTGGCGACCCCGCAACCTTTAGTCACTGATCTCTCAACTCCCTTGATTCGGATCGGTCCCACACTCTACGATCCCTGACCCGCCCAACGTCTATCACAGTGGGCAAGCTTCTCCTTGAAGTCAAAAAAACTCAAGAAATGTTGCAACTTTCAAGCCTCATTAAATGTTACATACCTAGCGGTGAACAGAGATATCACGGCAGCTTGATTAGCTCATCTGGCCGACTGTTGTTCCAGGCAGCGTGACAAAATCCGACGTCCGACACAAATGCAGTCGTTGCCAGAAGTTCGGTGACCTGACATCATGTCAACCGCGCCGGAAACCATTGGAAGTATGTCCCAAAGTGTTCTGCTGGAACCCCGCTGCCTACAAAATCATATCTGTCTCGGAGTACACCGCAAGCACTGAACTCGGTTGTCTCACAACGGCATGCATACACTCTACAACATCGAAACTGGCTGACCCTCCGATAAAACCAAAATGCTCACAAACTCTCCAAGTTGGTTTGTTCTATCACAGAAGGCGACTGCAAATCTCCAGCAGTCAGCACTTATACCGGCTCTGATCTTTACATCTCTGGCGTTGGTCATCGGACTGCTTCGATGGTATAGCAGGATTCGCCTCGCACCAGGCACATGGCACAAGGAGGACATGCTTATTTCGGCAGCCTTGGTATATACACTTCCACACTTTAACCCACAAGACTAATGTGTGATTTAGGTGTTATCCATCGCCATGACGGCTGTAGTTGGCGCACGTAAGCTGTACTTCTAATCATGTCGTCGAAATCAAGGCTAAGCAAATACCACAGAGTACCGAGTCGATACTTCCCCCGCTGAGGATGAACAATCCACTATCCATCGCCTTTCGACCATGCTCAAGGTATGCAGTGTTCCACTAGGTACTCTATCAGCCCTTCTGACACTGGACTAGCTCGTCTTTGCCCAATCCCTGCTCTACCAGCTGGGTATCAATCTTGTTAAGACGACCTTCACATGCCAGTACCTCCGTGTCTTCTCTCACATGCGCTGCCCAAAATACTACTGCCACTCGTTACTCGTCTTGATCCTCGGAGCCACCGCTTGGGGCGTGTTCGGCATTATCTTCCTCTGCAACCCAATCAAAACGTATTGGGATGTTAGAGTTGACGGTAAATGCATGAATGCGGAGCATCACTTCTGGAGCACGAGCATCATCGGTATCGTGATTGACTGGGCGATTTGGGTTTTGCCCATGCCGATTGTACGACACCTGAATCTGCCGAGACGACAGAAGTGGGGTCTATGGGTTGTGTTCGGGCTGGGGGGGTTCGGCTGTGTAGTCAGTATCTTACGGCTGACGTTGGTACACGATGCCATGCAGGAGGGCAAGTTGACAAGTAAGTAGCTACAATGCGTCTCATTGACTGTACTAAGTTCTGACAGAATCGGGTACTTACGCAGTGGTGTGGTCCACTATCGAGATCAACATAGCTATCATCTGCGCTTCTCTGCTCGTCATGAAGCCACTGTTCGCCAGCTGGTTCCCAGCTATGGTGTCAGAACAGCCCGTGTCGGCCAGTGAGGACACAAGGACCCTGCGACGCTTAACGGGGCTGGCAATGCTTCATGAAACATTCGATGATGAAGAGAAGGTAGCAGAGCAGGCACAAGCTAGGCGTGATACGGCTGTTGAAGGTTTTGGTCGTGATGTAGAAGTCGGAGAAGAAGTGGTAGGTGCAAGAGTGCCTAGGAGTCTGACCGCAAGTATAAGTTCAAGCACAAGCACGAGCACAAACACAGTTAGCAGTCAGGGCCAGAGCTAGGTCAATGAAATTTACGATGACTGTAGAACCTCGTGTGATGGTTGTGTAGTAAGGGAAAGTTGCGGACCTGCGTTGTCCGTGTCCATAAGTCCAGAGCTGTATAAATATCTCCCAGCTCCTATGGACAGATGGCAGGATGCAGCGCTTACATGTGGTCCACCATGCCTGCAAGCGGGCGCCTGTTGCGCTGTCGATGTGCTCCTACCGAAATGACGTATGCCTCGTTCTTTACCAGCACTGTAGCTTCCTACAAGCGCGTGTCAGAACCCACAAAAGAGTCGAACGCGTGTGAGACGCAGCTGGGCATCTGGTCACAACCAAATCGACACGACTCCTCTCGCAACCGGAAGTGCAGCTGTCGACGGCATATGACGCTGTTTTGCCTTGGAGCTAGAGCCAGCTTGGACCACGCTAACTGAAAGGTGTGGAGCATCTCCAGCCTGCAACATCGTCAACGTTGATGCTCAATCGCCCTCGCCTTACCAAGCGACCCTCCCTTCTCGACCTTATTCAGAAGAAGAACATCTCGTATATCTCGACCTTCTCGAGCAGCACCAGCTTGTTCGAAGACGACGTCGAGCCGCGCAACGTCCCGCTCCCAAGGAGCCCGCCGATAACACCGCACCGCGAAGACGTCAGCGCACCACCGCCGCCGCCCATCGCATTGAACGACGACAACAACAAGGAATACAAAGAGGAACCAGCAGCAAATATGGGCCCTGTAAGCTCCTCAAGGACGCCGGTTTGCTCGGGCGCAAACAGCTAATTGGTGGGGTGGCAGAAACCAAAGAAGCAGCAGGAGAAGGCCCAACAGTCGCAGGCCGAGGAGAAGGCGCCTGATGGTAAGCTTGAATCTTTCGAAAATGAGTAGAGACGTTGAATGAAAGCTAATATTACCTAAGGCCAGGTCTTCTCTGTTTCCGGGTACGTCACTGCTGCATACGACTGCGTCGCCTACTGACCACTCTAGTCCTGTCATTGTGGCCGAGAACATGATTGGTGTTGCCATGTACGAGCTTGTATGTAATTCTGATGCGCCTACGAGGAGTTCCTGCTAACGAACCTAGGTCCGTGTCGGTCATGATAACCTTGTCGGAGAAGTCATTCGAATCGAGAACGACAAGGCCACTATCCAGGTATACGAGGAGACAGGTACGCTGAGCGCAGTGAGGATCGTTTCGGCAACAAACTGACAATTTTTAGCCGGTGTCACTGTTGGCGACCCCGTCCGCAGGTCTGGACAGCCTCTTTCTGTCGAGCTCGGCCCCGGTCTTATGGAGACGATCTACGACGGTATCCAGCGTCCCCTGAAGGGTATCTCCGATAGCTCGAACTCGATCTACATTCCCCGTGGTATCGATCTACCCGCCCTTGACCGCAAGAAGAAGTGGGACTTCACACCCGGCAGCCTCAAGGTCGGCGACCACATCACTGGCGGTGATGTATTTGGTGTCGTTTTCGAGAACTCGCTTGTCAGTGAGCACAAAATCCTCCTGCCTCCCCGCGCTCGCGGAACGATTACTCGCATCGCCGAGAAGGGCAGCTACACCGTCGATGAGAAGATCTTGGAGATCGAGTTCAACGGTGTCAAGACTGAGCACAGCATGATGCATCGCTGGCCCGTGCGAGTGCCTCGTCCTTCGAACGAGAAACTCTCGTCCGATAGGCCCCTCATCGTTGGTCAGCGTGTCCTGGACTCGCTCTTCCCCTCCGTTCAGGGTGGCACCGTCTGCATCCCTGGTGCCTTTGGCTGCGGAAAGACTGTCATCTCTCAGTCTCTGTCTAAGTTCTCCAACTCTGACATTATCGTCTACGTCGGATGTGAGTCGTCTATCAAATTTCATACCAGACAATGGCTAATGAGGACATAGGTGGCGAGCGCGGCAACGAGATGGCTGAAGTTCTGATGGACTTCCCTGAGCTGACAATCGAGGTCAACGGCAAGAAGGAGCCTATCATGAAACGCACGACCCTCATCGCGAATACCTCCAACATGCCTGTTGCTGCGCGTGAAGCCTCCATCTACACTGGAAGTAGGTTTCAAACAACCCTATTGATTGTAACGAGACGCCTGCTAATGCATTAAAGTTACTGTTGCTGAGTACTGGAGGGACCAGGGTAAGGACGTCGCGATGATGGCTGACTCGTCCTCGCGCTGGGCTGAGGCTCTTCGTGAAATTTCTGGTCGTCTTGGTGAAATGCCTGCCGATCAGGGTTTCCCAGCCTACCTCAGTGCTAAGCTTGCGTCTTTCTACGAGCGCGCTGGTCGTGTTACTGCTCTTGGTAGCCCCGAGCGTCACGGATCGGTCTCTATTGTTGGCGCCGTCAGCCCTCCTGGTGGAGATTTCTCTGATCCGGTTACTACTAGTACACTCAACATTGTGCAAGTCTTTTGGGGTCTCGATAAGAAGCTTGCTCAGCGAAAGCATTTCCCGTCAGTCAACACCTCGATCAGTTACTCTAAGTACACGACGCCGCTTGACAAGTACTACGCGGAGAACAACCCGGACTTCCCTCGTCTGCGCGACCGCATCAAGGAGCTGCTGACCACCTCCGACGACCTCGATCAGGTCGTGCAGCTTGTCGGTAAATCTGCTCTGGGTGACTCCGACAAGATCACCCTTGATGTAGCCACACTGCTCAAGGAGGATTTCCTGCAGCAGAACGGTTATTCCGACTACGATCAATTCTGTCCGCTGTGGAAGACTGAATGGATGATGAAGAACATGATGGCATTCCACGATGAGGCACAGAAGGCAGTTTCGCAAGGGCACAGCTGGCCTAAGGTCCGTGATGCGACATCAGAGATCCAGAGCCAGCTGCGCAGCATGAAGTTCGAAGTACCCTCCGAAGGCGAGGAGGCAATCACCAAGAAGGTAAGTCGTTTGTATGGGTCACTATTGCAGCTTTTACTAATAACATTTCTAGTACGAGGAGCTGCTGCAAAAGCTGACAGAGAAGTTTGCCTCTGTCATTGACGAGTAAACGCTAGTGTACGGAGGCGGTGTTTGCATAGCGAAATAGTGCCGATTATATTGCTGAACATAGATTGTGAATTGTACCAAGGGCCAAATGTTGTCGCCTGAAATCGCTGACGCGTGCTCGTGCCCGGTGACCGCTGTATTCGTCATATGCTTGGCCGAGCAAGGCCAAGTCACCAGAGCCCATGAGGATTTGCTCGCCGAATTTGCTGTGTTGATTGTCATCGTTGCGTTGGCAGAAGCGATTCACATTTTCGCCAAAGTGTGCTGTTCAGCAATAGCCTAGGGTTCCACGCACGGTGACGGAAGGCACTCAGCCACAGTGGCGCTGTTAGCTCGGGAACGCATGTGTTGCTACCCTTTACGCAACCCGCATTCAACCAACGCCTAGATTCCCAAACACCGCCATCGGCGCCCGAACGGACAGCTTTCCTCCTCCTCCATATCCCGCCTTGTGCGCACATCAGCAGCATAACCCAACCTACTCCCTACATTCGCCCACTATGGCGACAAATCCTAATGCGTGCGTGTTGTGTTCGAGGGGCATCTGGGGATGCGGTCTGGGGTCCAAAGCTAACAGAGTGACAGCATCAACGTCAACGATCCTACCTTGATTACGCTTGTAAACAGGTTGCAGGATGTCTTCACCACAGTCGGAGTACGTATTACCTCTACAGCAACACGAATGCGCCTGCGTCGCCTTATCCTGCCTGCGCCGTTTCTACTTCGAAGCGTACAATACTGATGCCTATTGCAGGTGCAAAACCCCATAGATCTGCCCCAGATCGTCGTCGTAGGCTCGCAATCTAGCGGAAAGAGTTCAGTACTCGAGAACATCGTCGGCCGCGACTTGTAAGTGTCTTGCAACCCTGCACTCCGTCGCAGCTGGGGACAACCACACTGACCACCTCTCCCAAACAGCTTGCCTCGAGGCTCCGGTATCGTCACTCGAAGACCACTCGTCCTGCAGCTGATCAATCGCACTGCGCAATCGAACGGCGTCCAGGCGGAGGAGATTAAGACCAGCGATTCTGAGTCTAACGCCGACGAGTGGGGAGAGTTCTTGCACATTCCTGGCCAGAAGTTCTACGACTTTAACAAGATCAGAGAGGAGATCATTCGTGAAACAGAGGCAAAGACCGGGCGCAATGCAGGCATCTCGCCAGCACCTATCAACCTGCGGATATACTCGCCGAACGTCCTGACGCTCACCCTCGTTGATTTGCCCGGTCTGACACGAGTGCCTGTTGGAGATCAGCCAAGGGATATTGAGCGGCAGATCCAGGAAATGGTTTTGAAGCAGATTAGCAAGTCCAATGCTATCATCTTGGCCGTCACCGCCGCGAACACCGATTTGGCCAACTCAGACGGTCTGAAGCTGGCACGGGAGGTTGATCCTGAGGGCCAGAGGACGATCGGTGTTTTGACAAAGGTGGATTTGATGGACGAGGGTACCGATGTCGTCGACATTCTGGCTGGGCGCATCATTCCTCTGCGATTGGGCTATGTTCCAGTGGTCAACCGAGGGCAAAGGGATATTGAAAACAAAAAGGCAATCTCTCAGGCTCTCGAGCACGAGAGGTCGTTCTTCGAAAACCACAAGGCATACCGTAACAAGGCTGCGTACTGCGGTACACCGTACCTCGCTCGCAAGCTCAACTTGGTAGGCCTTCCATCAGGCATGAAGCATTTCGCGTTCGCTAACATGATCAGATCCTTATGATGCACATCAAGCAGACCCTACCCGACATCAAGGCGCGCATATCGTCTTCGCTGCAAAAGTACCAGCTTGAGCTTGGCCAGCTCGGGACCTCCCTGCTTGGAAACAGCTCGAACATTGTTCTTAATATGATCACAGAATTCACCAACGAGTACAGGGGCGTTCTCGATGGTAACAACCAGGAACTTTCCGCGACCGAGCTTTCAGGTGGAGCGCGTATATCGTTCGTTTACCACGAGCTGTACGCAAATGGTGTCAAGGCTGTGGATCCCTTCGACCAAGTCAAGGATGTCGACATCAGGACCGTACTTTACAACTCCTCTGGGTCATCGCCAGCGCTGTTTGTTGGCACGACTGCTTTTGAACTTATCGTTAAGCAGCAGATCAAGCGATTGGAAGATCCTAGCTTGAAGTGCGTTAGCTTGGTGTACGATGAACTGATCCGCATTCTTGGCCAGCTTCTGAACAAGCCGACTTTCCGCCGTTATCCAGCCTTGAAGGAGAAACTGTACGCTGTTGTCGTTCAGTTTCTTAAGAAGGCTATGGATCCCACTAACAAGCTCGTTCGCGACCTTGTTGGAATGGAAGCTGTTTACATCAACACTGGCCACCCAGACTTCATCAACGGATCTCGAGCTATGGCCATTGTACACGAGCGCCACAACGGCAACAAGCCGCAACAGGTGGATCCTAAGACAGGCAAACCTATAGCACCCCAGGTGCCTCCACGATCCATGTCACCCTCCCTTGGAGGTTCTTCCGAAGAGGGCGGTGGCTTTTTCGGCTCTTTCTTCGCTAGCAAGAACAAGAAGAAGATGGCCGCCATGGAGCCTCCACCATCGACACTGAAGGCTTCTGGTACCCTTTCAGAGAAGGAGTCACAGGAGGTTGAAGTCATCAGTCAGTATTTCCCCGAGCATGACTTTCTGCGTCAATTCTAACAAATAAACAGAGCTCCTTATCACATCCTACTTCAACATTGTCCGCCGCACAATGATCGATATGGTCCCTAAGGCCATCATGTTGAACCTCGTTTCTTGGTCCAGGGAGAACATGCAAGGCGAGCTGCTCACCAACATGTACAAGACCGACGAGCTTGATGAGCTGCTGAAGGAGTCCGAGTACACAGTCAGGAGGCGGAAGGATTGTCAGCAGATGGTGGAGAGCCTGACAAAGGCGCAGGAGATTGTCAACCAGGTGCAGTAGTGGGCAAGATTGGGTGATTAGATTCCTGCTACGTTTTTCTGGGCTGGCATTCTCTGTAGGGTGTTCGGGTGCTAGATTCCTGTCGTGATGTCAATTGAGCGTAGTTTGTTTTCGCAGTAGGCGATATTCATCAAGTGACGGCAATACATGATGATACCCCGAATGTCAGTTGTAAATCTAGGACTTTTCTGTATGCGATAGCTTGCGCTTTCGATGGCGCCTTCTTACTAAGAGTGGGGCCGGGCCTTTTCAGCTCGCCAACTTTGCGGCGTTTCTTTCGACTACGCTATCCTTCGACTTGTGTCCAACGTAAAGCGCAAAGCTATCATTGTCATTGAATCGGCCTGATCAGGCAATGATTTGTTCCTGCAGATATAGAGCTTACTGAGAATGGATCCCGATCCGGCACTGGGAATGCGGCATGGCGACCACACACAAACGGACGCGAACCGGATGCTGGACCTGCAGAGAAGCTGGTTACAAATGCGATGAACAAAAACCCTTCTGTCAACGATGTACACGACTCAAGATCACTTGTAAAGGCTACGGCATCAGGCTCAAATGGCAAGATCAAACCTGCGGTACTGTAGTCAAGAAGCCACGGGCATCGAGGAAGAAGAAAGTGTTGGATGTCGATAGTATCTCGACTCCGGCTAGCAGCTTACCCAGCGATTCATCAACATCATCTGTGTACACCGCCTCACCGGATGTAATTACTTCGCCCACGACAGTGATTAGTGTTCCACGTACACGGGCTTACAGCGGCGGCTTCAATCCAGATATCTCTGCAGCCGACAGGAGATTGCTCCATTACTGGGTCGAGCAACTTTCTTCTTTAATCTCAGTAGCCCCAAGAAATGGCAGGCCAACGCCATTTCAACTCCACCTAACGTCAATGGCGTACGACTCGGCTGCCCTTCGATCAACTGTGCTTTCAATGGCAGCAAATCATCTAGCGCTTCAGACCTCGGAGCCATCGCTACGCTTTCAAGCCTATCGGCATCAGCGCGATGCTATCCACCTGCTGCAGGACCTCATTCAAGACCCTCAACAGGCACAGTCCGAGTCCGCGCTCGCAACTGTGTTAATGATGCAAGTCTCAGCACGACTTTTCGGAGAAGACGATGAAGCCATCGTAGTCAACCACTTGATGGGAGCCAAGGCCATGATTTCTCGGCGAGACGATTGGCTGAGCTCCTCCAGTGCACGCTTCCTCCTCAGCCTCTTCGCATATCACGACATTCTCTCTTCAATCTCACGAGGGCAACGACCACTATTCGACCACGATGCAGACTTCCAAGCCGTAGAAGGGACAGATGATATGCGCAGCATAGCTGCTATTCTATTAGTTGTCGCACGTACAAGCCAGCTCCAGCACGCCATCAAGGTCCGACGAGAAAGAGACGGAGATCAGGCACTCACTGAAGAGGAAGACGCCGCTGGTCGGGCTCTGCAACAGTGCCTGCTCGACATGCAATTCGACGCCCAGCGAAGAGAGTCATACGTAAATCCAGACATCAGCGCCACAGCAGAAGCCTACCGGCACGCCGCAATCATCTACCTCTATCGGACGTGGCTGGGCGTCGGCGCTCCTAATCCCATCAGTGTCGAGCACATTCAAAGCTGCCTCGCTTACCTCTCCCTTGTTGATGTGAATTCACCTCTCACGTCGTCGCACGTCTGGCCCCTGTTCTCTGCTGGCTGCGAGACTATCGATCCCGGGCATCGACAATTTGTGCGAGACAGGTTTCAGGCTATGTACGTGTCGAAGATGTTCCCTAGCTGGAATAGAGTAATGCGGGACATTGAGGAAGTGTGGGAGGCTAAGGATGAGGAGGAGAGATTGAAAGGAGGGGATGGCATGGAGAAGGTTGATTGCATCCAGGTTATTTTGAAGAGGAGAGGAAGGGAGGTCGATCTTGCCTAGACTTATCATGCGTCGAGCTTTCTGGCACCTTTGACGACAATAAAGAGTACACATCGAGAGGTATCCGCTTGTCATAGACAGGCTTCCGGGCTGTACACTCTTAAGCCTACAGGTTTCGTCGTGGCCTGCAAGTAATAAGACGTGTGCAGTGTGCTTTTCGAATTGAGCGAGCTGAAAATAATATCTTTACTGTACATACAATCAACGATTGTTACAATCCAACTCTGAGAGTATATGACTATGGTGCTGTTCAACTAATACATGGAAGTGAACAGCCAATGAACGTCGCGCTTACATAACGCTCTTGGCAATCGCGACTTCAACAACCTCATCATAGCTCACGCCGCCTACCCCAGCAATTGTCGCCGGTTGTCCGCCCCCCAAACCACACAATGCTCTCCCGAACTCTGCGCGCCCGCAGCGCTCTGCGCCTCGCTACCTCGTCCTTCAGGGCCTACACCACGCCGGTCAAAGCCGAAGTGCCCGCCAACGACCCCGTTGCGCGCAAAGATGTCCAGACCGTTTCCGAGACCAATGCTACCGCAACTTCCTCGGAGGGCTCGTTCGATAAGGTCCTGCAGGAGAGCGTCGAGAAGGCTGAGAAGCTGAGGAAGCAGCAAGCTCCCAACCGCGAGGGCCTCTGGAGCAGGAGCCAGCAACCCAGGGAGGTTGCTATGAGTGGACCGAGATTCGAACAGAGCATTATGGAGGACCAGGTACGTTTTGCTTGTTCATTGAGTTTGGCAGAGTACAATTGAGGTGTTACGTGGGGTGGGAGAAGCGGAGGAGGGGTTCAATGGTTCGAGGGAGTGATTCTTGCTAACAGAGCACATGCAGCCTCGCCCATACGCCGCTATCGACCTTATCCACCAGCAGCCCGTCCGCTGGACACACGAGCGCATCGTTTCCTGCGACGGTGGAGGCGGTCCTCTCGGCCACCCCAGGATCTTCATCAACACCGATAAGCCCCAGATCTGCTGGTGCACATACTGCGGTCTACCTTTTGTACGTCCTTATGCCTTCAGCTCCACCAGCATAGAAATTGAGCAGTATTGGGAAAGTAGAACCAAGCTAACATAGCACAGGCCCACGAGCACCACCGTGCACACCTTGAGTCCCTTCCTGCAGACCAGCTCTCATACCCACTTGGACCCAAGGGCAACGCCGCTGAGGTAAACGAGGCACAGAAGGTGACAAACGAGCCTCTTGCACAACGGTAGATTGGAGAAATACGAGGAAAGTGATTGTGCTTGTAAATATATATTGAAGCAAGAAGTTGATTGATGTTCTATTTTTCATACTTTGGAGGCAAGGTGCCCTGCCAGACGAAGTGCTAATTAAGTCTTGACGCACACAGATTCATCAAGACAAGTGCTTGAGGTTTTTGTTGATTCACAACACGATCCACGGTATCTGATGGGCTTTAGGTTATACAAAGCTTGAATGACGAAATGCCCGAGACTGCACGATGGAGCTTCACACCGCGCTTCGCAACGACTTCACAACCCGGATCCTGGTTCCAGGTTTTAACCTCCCAGGCTTCCGCGGATGTGTACTCTCTCAGAGATCTTATGAGTTCCCGCGCGACGCACCGGCACAAAGGCCGTAGTGTACCTTTTTCCTTGACAAAGATTCGAAAAATAAGTGCCCGAGGCCGGCGGAGGACTATGCAAACCTACTAGGCAGAGTCAGTAATTCACGTCAGGCACGAGAACGCAGGATCGTGATGACGATCGATTACAAAAAGGTCTCGGCATGCATGGATGGCGTTTGCATATGCCCAGATGACAGAGCGTGCGCTACTGTAGGCTCGAAGAGTTGATGTGGCGCACACACTTTCAATGAAATAAGGGTAGATGGCATGCGACATGTATACCACTGGGCAGAGCGCTCGTGTAGTGACAAGACCCTGCGTCCGTTTTCTTGATTGAGATGCAGTGCAGTTGTTCATCTACATCAAATTATGGTAACAATGCTCTCACTTGCAAGCTCGTGAAACCATTGAACAGGAAACTGTGCCACAAGTCCGACCCGTACATAAGAATCTTCCTTATGTGAGGGTTGTAATAGCAGCATCGTAACAAGCTCATTTTCGTTCGAGACAATCAAGCCAAAGCAAACCACTGCGTTACAATCCCAGATGACGTCCAGCCCCTTGTACGATAGACGGTCCGGTGGATACTTTGACGTAGGAAACACTCCAAACCTGTCGAGATAAATTTTGGTCCAGTAACGCCGGCTGTGATTGTCCAGGCGGTCTAGCTCTCGAGGAGTAATGGTGAGGATTTTGCGCACCATGTCAGAGCCCCGAATACTTCGACCTTGCAATTGTAGATAACCTTCTTTGACTTGACCAAAGATGTCGCCTGCCACTTGTTGTACTTGGCCACCGATCAAGGTACTGATCGGTTTATCAAATTTACCCTCGAACTGGACCGATCCGGGAAACGTAGCCCAAGTGAATATAGGCCTAGAAAGGTGAGGTCTTGTTGCTTGCAGTTCAGTAGCTACGGTCTGCGACCCCTTCCCCCTGTAGCCTAGCTGGTTCGCAATACCTTGCTCCCATAAACCCGCGAAATACCGCCCAGGATTCAGCGCAAGCGTTCGTTGAGCTATACCTGAGATAGCGGGCAACGTATCACTACTGTATGTCAAGGAACGGCCCTTAAATGACTCTACAAGCCGGGTCCGAAGATATATGTTCTCTGGACTACCCTCATTTTCAGGGGGCCAACTTGGGGTGGCGTTGTTTGTTGTTGAAGAGGTCATGATTATTCACAACTCTAGCACTGACTGTGATCAGGCGTTTTGTGTCTTTCAAAAATGATACAAGTTCCATGGGACGACTGCGTTGGTGGAGAAACCCATCCGTGGCCTTGCTGACCCCTGTGGCTGCTAGAACGACGTAGGCGCTAGAGTAGATATCTGCCATAGATGCTGCTTGTTCTGCCTCATCATCTCTATCGTCTTGTATAATACAGATGGAATCAACCCAGATATAAGATAACCCCAGCTTTAGGGTCATCCTTATGGCGTCTTGGATTGTTTGCGGCAATTGCTGGCATTGTAGCTCACCATAGCGTAGAGTGACGTGGTCTTTGGTCGTCGAAGATTGCTTGACTGATCCCCAGCAATAGCTAAGTGCTGCGTAGCGCAATGGTGATGTAGATGAGAGAAGGCTACAGCTGTGTTGGCCCACGTGAATTAATCTCTTCGGAACAAATGTCTCTGTGACATCAGACGTTAGGCAGTCAGCATGATCTCTCAGGCATCTTTCAATCCAGCCCTGAATTTTATCTGTCATTTCCAACGAAGAGATATCAAGACACACGTTTGACCACCCCACAGGAAACGGGTTTTAGGGGTTATTTGGTTCTGCAGATCTCAAAATCAAGCTTGCAGGTTGATATCGAAAGTACGTACCTTGAGAGTAGAGCTGTACGCGAGTTTTGTTCTGGCTGTTATCATCGACGCCGGGAAAAAAAATCAACCTGCAGACAATCGTGTTTATCTATATCGCCATAATGAATTCCGACCCAGTCAGGCTTCGAGGTCTTCTTCTTGAAAATAGTGTGATGTGCCTGGGTGATGATATCACAAACAACGCAATCTGAGCTCAATTCCACAATCTCGACAAAATTGTACGGAGCAATTGAATGCTTTCCATAAACCAGGGGATCCTGCCTTGGTGCGCAGCGGGCACATGTAGCCGAAAATAGCGCAAGATTCGACTCTGTCACTTGTTGAAGGCCTTGGTCTTCTATTCGCGAGAGGCTGTAAATGGTGTCGGAACCCATCCTTGGAATAGCCACTACTTATGTCAAGAGAGACCGGGACTGGCTAAATCTGCTTTATGTCAGGATTCGAAACCTGTAAGGTTTGGCATGCACGAACGTGTCGTTGCAGCTCAGAGGAAATTTGTGTCTTCAACGAAGGGGAAGGCAGCGTGCTTGATCATCGATGTTGGTCTCAAGATGCGTATCGATATATTCGACGTGCATCTACTCCGGATGGTGTAGTATCGAGACAGACTTCTGGCCTGATACAGACAAGGTGCGGTAACGAGACATGTGGGGACGCAATATTTCGAGGTACAGATCTGTCCAGGAGAAATGATCACCGGAGCCCAGGAGAGCCGCGTATGCTGATCCGAGATAGTAGACTGCTACAATCGCAGAAAGTGAGCAGATAGTCGAAATCTTTTGGCCAGTACGTACATGGAAGAGCTAGACCGAATCAAACGGTACGTTATTGATCACCTGGCAATTCTCATCAAAGTTGTGACTAGGCTGAGTGTAGACTTGTGGGCATTAATACCTTGTCAAGTGCTGACAGTAGCCTTACGTGCGGTATCTAATGTATATGGCATACCTGAACTGCGCAGAAAGCAAGGAAGAAAGTCGTGGAAGCTTCGTCGTGGAAGCTACGTACTGACCTTGAGGGTAGAGGACATCGGCATCCGTCGTCAATCACAGAGCACCCCGCTTGTCAACCGCTTCCCTTGCTACGCATACCCCACTAACCACATCAGCATGCTTACCTGATCTTGCTGACAACACTAACATTGGCTCCTACTCAGTCTTGCATACTGTGTGATCGCTAGTATTGCTATGAGTACATGTGACTATTTGTTCAATGAGATGATCACACATTTCGACCGACTCGGAGAATCAAACAGCTTCCTGCTTGTAAGAGGTTGCCTCTAATGACTGTAGCTTGCAACTTTTGATTCAAGGTTGCCAAAAGTTGACATGCGTCTTGAGCTTGCAGCGTCGCACGGAGATTCTGTGCAAACCCGCTCTATAGCATTCAACAAGACATTTACAGATCACTCCTATAGAAGGTGGAAGTCACAATTGAAAAGAAACCTTAATAAAGCTTTTTGGGAGAGGTGATTAGGACTCGTTACCATTTCGCCAATTCTTTCCCTCGCTCGCGCCTGCCCCACCACGCCGCAATGACATCAGCCTCTTTCCGCTCAACTTTACAGGCCGCAAATCCCCAATGCCGCAACACCACACCTCAATCTCACCATTAAGCACGTTTCTGATTGCAACTTTCTTCCTGCTTTCCCTCTTCCCAAGCACATTCGTCTCAATCCTCTGGGCACCCTACAATTCACTCGCGTCTTACTACTTCCCCACTGCAGCGCCCCGCAGCTCAGTGCTGTGCATAAGTCCGAATTTCTGCACAACAGCACCTACAATGTCTTGGTAAGTACCTAGCTTAGCTGCCACTCGTGAATCAAGTCCTCAGCCAACAAGACCACCCATCTAACGCCAAACCACACACAGGTCTCAGAAGCAATTCACCCTCCCCTCGCGCAGCCGGGGTTCCTACCTCATAACCGACACCATCTTGAAAGAGCTACCCGAAATCAAGAACTACAAAACCGGCCTCCTCAACCTCTTCATCCAACACACCTCGTGCGCCCTCAGCCTGAACGAGAACTGGGACGAAGATGTGCGCGCCGATATGAGCACGGCGCTGGACCGCATTGTGCCGGAAGATAAGAAGGGACAGGGTCTGTACCGCCACGATGCAGAGGGTAGCGATGATATGCCGGCGCATGTGAAGAGTGCGCTGGTTGGCGCGAGTGTTACGATTCCAATCACGAATGGGAAGCTGAACACCGGCACGTGGCAGGGGATCTGGTATCTGGAGTTCAGGGATATGAAGCACTCGAGGAAAGTTGTTGCGACGATTCAAGGTGAGAAGAACTGAAATGCGAGCGAACGGAGAGACGGAAATGAAAGTGTGTCAAAGATCTAGGAGTCACTGACCTGCTTGTGTAAAACAAGAAAGAGTGTGGTTTCATGAATGGATGAAGTCAAGGTGTAGCCATTGTGATCAGTAGATCAAGCGCTCAAATAAAGATTCACACCCCAAACGCCCGCCTCAAACGCCTACTGCACACAATCGAAGGACCCGTTTGGCACCAGCATCAGACCCCAATTTGATAGATATCGTCCAAAAGAAAAGCCATGAGATGAGAAATTCCATGAAAACAGGCCAAGTAGCAATTTGTAGGCCAAGCAAAGCAGATCCACGAGTCGAAAATAGCAGTGAATCACACTCCAGCACACAGCACCAGCCCTCGCGCATCAGGCACCGCGATTCTCAACCCCGATGGAAAACCAGAAAACCCAATTCAGCATCCATCAGCCACTGCCCAGGATAGCACTCATTCTCAATCTGGTAGAACGTCCTGAGATGCCACTCGCCATTGCGCTCACGGCACCAGAACGGATCGTCGTCGCGCGCGTCGGCCGGCTTGATCTTGCGGGCACTGTACGCGCCGCGCTCGGTCGCGATGCGTCGGTTCTCCATTTGGATGTCCTCGCGTGTCGTAGTGTGGGCGCACGCGGTCCGAACAGGCGCAGGTGGTGCAGCAGCGACGGGCGCATGGCTGTTGGCGACGTGGTAGGTGGTGGTAGTTGTCGTTGGGCCAGGCGGGTAGACATGAGCAGTGTAGCCGTAGGAAGGCATCGTGGTGTAATATGACCTCTGGTAAGGAGAATAGAAGTTAGCAAGCGGGTACATGGAGCCGTAGAGTCCGTAGTTGTAGTAGCCGCCCAGCGCACTGTAAGGGGAGTGGTGAGGGTAATAGCTGGATTGGTGATAGTTGTTGCCTAAGTACGGGTACGTGTATTGCGAAGTGTTGTATACCGGATGTGCGCCAGTGTAGCCGTAGCCTCCCATACCATAGCCATAACCGCCCATCATACCGCCAGCAACGCCGGACGGGTAGGCGCCGTTGGCTTGCTGGCCCGCGTAGGTGAGGACGCCGCGCTGGCCGTATCGTGGATTGTAGATATAGTTATGGCGAGGCTTTGGATACGCCTCCATAACCATCTTGACGAGACGCGATGCGCGGCGAGCTGCAGATTGGGGTGTATGGGAGGAAATAGTGGGGTGTGGAGTGGAGAGGCGAAGCAGTACTAGAGGAGCAGATGAAGGCAAGTGAAGGCAGGTTGAGAGCAACGCCGGCACGAAGACAGACAGGGCAGCCTTGTTGCGGACGAGAAGTAACGCCGTCCAACCAGGGTCGAGGTCCAGATTGAGCGCACGTGGCAAAGCGGTGTGGAAGGCAGGTGCGAGGAAAGACCAAACGCAACTGAGGAGAACGCGTGCACTTACCATGTTATGGGAACTCGGCATCAGAGCGCGACCTCCAGACATGTAGTTACCAGCACCGTGCACATAGCCTCGGGGCACCATAGCTGTGTTTGCCATTGTTCTTGGGTAGCCAACATTGGCCGGGTACCGTACAGGACGATATGGCATAGCGCTATTGGTGAACTGGCCTCGAGGAGGACGAGCATAGTATCTTGAGGGATAGTATGACGCTCCATACCTACGGCGCCACGAGCTTCGATGGCGCGGCGCGACGATCTCTTCCTTGAAGCGCACACCGTTCTCGACGCGAGTTCTCGTTGTGTATCTTGCTCTGTCGTCGAAGCACATATTGAGGTTGTGGCTTTGTCGTCGAATGAGAGTAATTGAAGGGATAGTAGGCTGTAAGTAGGAAATGCAAACGACTGAAGAATAGGCCAACGCAGAACTAACCTTCACCAAAGTACACCTCCGGTTAGTCTTTCAGATGCTCTCCTATCGTTGACTCTGAGTTGCTGTCATTGTGTCGGCCTATCTTTCTTTCGTCCAGGCTGTATGCATCGCCATTCGAATGATTTCTGGAGCACTTCCATCACTCGACACTGCCAGGCAATCACTTTTTTGCTTGCCCAACAGCCTTCAACGGCACTGCACCGCCCTCGACTGCCCCCGTACCCGCCGCCTTCTTGACATCTGGCTTCTTCCCCTTCCCAAAAAGCGTGGTAAACCTCCTCACAACCGGTAGCACCGCCCAGCGCGCAAAGCCCGGGGTGCCCCAAACACTAAACACAATCCTCACCGGCAACAGCACCTTCGTAATCGTATACGCAGTCGCAACCTCGACCAGCACCCTCGCTCCGCCCTCTCCCAGATTCCACACCCGGTCCCTCCGCCGCAACTCTACCTCTGCCTCCGCCTCGGCCACATCCTCGCCCCGGATCCACCCCTTGCGCTTGAAGTACGCTCCGAACCGCTCCACACCCGCCAGCACCCACGCGCCCTCTGCGAACCATGAGGGCAGCCAGTGCGTGTAGTGGAATGTGGCTGCCAGACCGACGAGTGGGATGATGGCGGTCAGCTCGTGCAGGATGAGGAAAGAGGTTATGTGGCTGAGGGGTGCGGTTGCAAGCGCAGATGTGTATTTGTGTAGGAACTTGGGGAGGCGACGGTTGAAGCGGTCGATGCGCGTGGCGGAGGTTGGGGGTGGTGTAGGTTGGGTTGCGAAGTGGCGGGGCTGGAAAGCCTTGGTTTTTGGTATGCTGTGCTGTGAAGCGCGGAGGAGTGTGCGGTTCAGCATCGCGGGGTCGTCAATTGGGTGTTTCTTCGGTCTGTGGTTGAGGTTGTGTGGAAGCAGTTCAAGTGTTGAAGATGACGTTTGAAGCTCGTGCGCCTCGGCTCAGACGCGTCGACGCGTGCTCCGTCCCATCCTTGTTCGTCCCCCACGCCTTGAACATCAACTATATCCCGTGGGCGCCCTGAGCTTCCTGCAACTATGACCGCTCCAAGATGTGTGCACTGGACTGCGCGGACTGGCCAGGTTGGGCTCATTTGCGACGCTCTCGTGGGGAGACATACGACAGTCTTTGAAGGAAAGAAGTACACCTCCTTGTCAATCACCACATAGATACACAAACCCTCCGCCACAAACCACCTCAGCGTCTTCAAGAAAAGCATGTGTCTGGTAGACTCTGATTCTCCCTACGAATTTGTCCCGTACCTCCTCTCCTTAACACCCGTGAACACACAAATCCCCCTCACTGTCCGCCAAACCTCGACATGGACTTACAGCGGCCCTCTTCTCGCGCCCCTCTCCCTCCCCTCTTCGCTTCATAGCTGGTCCGCCGCCGCGCTCTCCTCGCCCTCAGCGCTGCTACAGCGCCTGCTTCCCCTGCTGTCCTTCCTGGACACCTATCTCCGCGACAGAGATGTGGAGCACTACTGGATCACGCTGCGCGCCACAAAGCCAACGGAGGAGTACGACGTGCCGCGATGGCATGTTGACGATGACTTCTTCGGCGGAGGTAGCCGGACCGGAGGCGATGAAGCGGACACCGCCGCTGGTGCGGTCTCGGCCACTCGGCGCGAAAGGTGGACATGGAAAGGTAAACCCCGGACGAAAACTCGCAAAACCAGAAACGCAGATGCCGAACAGAGGAGCGCCGGTGGTTCTACGAGAAGCAACACGGTGAGGAAGTGTGATTGGAAACTATGCACCACCCTCCTTGGCACCAGCACCCTCTTCCTCCCCCTGTCTCAGCACCCCTCCGCTCTCCAAACTCTCCACTCCACTAAATGCCAAGAAGCTGCCAAGCGCGAACATATTTGTTCTACCGTCCGCTGCACTAGCTGCGGCGACACAGGCGATGCCGTCCGCCAGCTCCTTGCTGAATCCTTCGCCAACCTGACTCCCGTACAGAGCACGTACGGTTCAACAGCAGTTTTCAAGACAGGGGATGGAGGGGCAGTGCATTCAGAGCCGAGCTGCAGGGATGAGGGAGGGAGAGTTTTTGTGAACATTGTACCGGGTACAGAAGAGGGATTGAGAAAGTTGATGGATCGCTTTGGGATGGAGTGGCCTCGGAGCTGGAGTATGGGAATTTTGGGGTCTGTCGAGGCGGGGACGGTGCTGAGCGAGTGCGAGGGGAGAACGGATCATCGACATCAATGACGATGATTAGAAAGAGGAGGGCTACAACGAACGGCTTCGCGAGATATGATGCCGAACGCTTTTCTGCGACAGAGGCTCATGAAACCAATCTGAGCTCGACTGGTGGCTTTGGCTTGCACGCCAATACAATGTGTCCCAGTGGCTCACATAGACTGCCCGTTCGAACCCATTTCAGGCTCAGAGTTGTTAAGATGTGACTAGTGATCGACCATTCAACACAGGCAGTACCACTCTGTTGCTGCGCTCATCTGTGACTTCTCAAAATTGTGTATGCCTAGGTCATGAGCGATGCAATCGCGCCTAGGACATTGCAGTTATACCTGGCAGAAGCGCGCCTAACGTCGCGTAGCCTGCCTCAAAAGGGACTTGGGCACCTTGATGGCCTGCTAGCAGGTGGGGAGTCAAAGGAGGTGTGAGAAGAAGCTCGTGTTTCCCCCGATCAGATTTACATAATGCCTAACAATTAAAGAAAACATTCTGAATTCAGCTTCAACAGCTTAAAGAACAGCGAGTAGTAAACACTACATGTCTGCGCAAAGAGATGTAGTGGATTTGTCAAGGGAGTTGTAGCCAACTCGAGGATATGTTGTTCCCCCGAATGATTGCTCAAAAGAAACGAGCGTCTACGTCAAACAGTAGGACAGACACTGATGTTGCAGGCTGATGTAGAGCACACCAACATAAGACAACTTGCTTGAGCCGCGTGCTTGTCTAGCCTTGTAGATGCAGGATCTATGATGCGGTGTGAGACTAGGGTGTTTTGGCAGGTCCCAAGCAGCCGGGTCTCATATCGATAGCGGTGCTCTGCAGCATCGTGCAGCAGCTCGCCTATCCCTCGCATTCCACGTCCAGCGTGCCTGCTGCATTAGTATTCACCGCCCTTTGCTGCCCTCGCGTGCTGACGAGATTGCGTGTGCTCGATTGGTCCGTCCAAGCAACAAACAGCGTGGGTCGACAGCACGTTACAAACACAGCGCTGGAATTCCTCGGTTCCACTGCCATCGTGCGTGAATGAAGACGGCGCGATATCTGGGGAACCTGTGCCTCGTGCCACACGCCCGCGCGCTTGCTCTGCTGCCCGCGCGAGCCCTGCCTGCCGTGTGCAAGACTGCGCGATTGACTCCCGAGACGACGTGTCCTGCTGTGTTGGTGCCCGCCGCTAGCTCCCCACATCTGCCTCGCCTTCAGACGCCGCACACTGCCTCACGCTTCCCGCACGCTGCTCGCCGACACCTCGGTACCTCGGCCGTCTGTTCCTCTTCGACCGTCTCTCCGACCTCTGCTCCGGCAGCCTACACACCCGCAATGGCCGAGCCACTGGCACGCGAAGCGGCGCGCGAGCGCATCGAGAACCTCGAGCGGCCGCAGCTCGACGACCGCGCGTACCGCATCATCACGCTGCCGAACAAGCTCGAGGTGCTGCTGATTCACGAAGCGGGGAGCGACAAGGCCGCTGCCGCCCTGGACGTCAATGTCGGCAGCTTCAGCGACGCAAAGGACATGCCCGGCATCGCCCACGCCGTCGAGCACCTGCTGTTCATGGGCACCGACAAGTACCCCAAGGAGAACGCCTACAACACGTACCTGACCACGCATGGCGGCTACTCCAACGCCTTCACCGCCGCCACCTCCACCAACTACTACTTCGAGCTGTCCTACCAGCCCGCCACCGACGACACCGACCTCGAGTCCAAAGACGACTCGCCGCTGTGGGGCGGCCTCGACCGCTTTGGCCAGTTCTTCATTGCCCCGCTGTTCCTCGCCGACACGGTCGACCGCGAGATCAAGGCCGTCGACTCGGAGAACAAGAAGAACCTGCAGAACGACACATGGCGCCTGCACCAGCTGAACAAGGCCCTCGCCAATCCAGAGCATCCCTACTGCCACTTCTCCACCGGCAGCTGGAAGACGCTGCACGATGACCCCATTGCGCGCGGGGTGAAGATCCGCGATGAGTTCATGAAGTTCCACTCCAAGCACTACTCGGCGAACAAGATGAAGCTGGTCGTCCTCGGCAGGGAGAGTCTGGATACGCTCGAGCAGTGGGTCGAGGATATCTTCGCGCAGGTCCCCAACAAGGATCTGCCCAAGTCGAGATGGGACATGCCTGTATACACGGAGAAGGAGCTACTTACACAGGTCTTCGCCAAGCCGGTTCTGGAGTCGAGGTCTCTAGAGCTGCAGTTCTTGTACCGTGACGAAGAGCAGTTTTACGAGTCGCATCCTTCAAGATATCTCAGTCACCTGCTTGGTCATGAAGGGCCCGGCAGTATTCTTGCATACATTAAGGAAAAGGGGTGGGCGAACGGACTCGGCGCGGGAGGCTCTACGCTGTGTCCTGGTTCCGGCTTGTTCAGCGTCAATGTAAAGCTGACAGAGGAGGGTCTGAAGAATTACAAGGAGATTGCGAAAATCATCTTCCAGTACATTGCAATGATCCGCGAGCAGCCACCGCAAGAATGGGTCGTAGATGAGCAGAAGCGCATCAGCGAGGTCGAGTTCCGTTTCAAGCAGAAGAGCCCACCCAGTCGCACAGCAAGCGGTCTGGCTGGTGTCATGCAGAAGCCGTACGATCGCACAAAGCTGTTGAGCGGCCCAGCAGTCATCAGCAAGTTCGACTCGGATCTAATCAGTGAGGCCATGTCGTATTTGCGTCCTGATAATTTCCGGATGACGATTGTCAGCCAAGATTTCCCAGGCGACTGGGATCGCAAGGAGAAGTGGTATGGCACGGAGCACAAGGTTGAAAAGATTCCTGAGGATTTCCTCAAGGAAATTAGGGAGACGTTTGAGAGTAAGAGCTGGCCCAAGGAGCTGCATTTCCCGCATCGTAATGAATTCATCCCCAGCCGACTGGATGTTGAGAAGAAGGAGATCGATACACCATCCAAATCGCCAACATTGATCAGACACGATGATAATGTGCGAATTTGGTGGAAGAAGGATGACCAGTTCTGGGTCCCCAAGGCAAACGTTCACATCTACTTCAAGACCCCGATCACATACGTCAGCGCACGGGTGGTGCTTATTTGCACGCTCTTCCGCGAGCTTGTCAACGACGCGCTCGTTGAGTACTCTTACGACGCCGATATCTCAGGTTTGGTATACGACTTCAGCAACCACATCAGCGGCCTGTCCATTACAGTTAGTGGCTACAATGACAAGCTGCACGTTCTTCTCGAGAAGGTTCTCCTGCAGGTTCGCGATCTTGAGGTGCGCGAGGATCGGTTTGCCGTCATCCACGATAGAATGTCGCGATCGTTGCGCAACTGGGACATTGGGCAGCCGTATGGTCAGGTTGGCACTTACTCGCGCGTGTTCAAGAGCGATAGAAGTTTTATGAACGAGGATCTGACAAAGGAGCTTGACAATGTCACAGCCAAGGATGTGCAGGAGTTCTACCCCCAGATCCTGGCCCAATGCCAGATCGAGGTTCTGGCCCACGGCAATCTGTACAAAGAGGAGGCATTGAAGATCACAGATCAGGTCATCGACATCGTAAAGCCCAAGCACCTCCCCACAAGCCAGATTCCCATCCGCCGAAACATCATCCTCCCTCCCGGTAGCAACTTCATCTACGAGAAGCAACTCCGCGACCCCGCTAATGTCAATCACTGCATCGAGTACAGCCTGTACGCGGGTAATCGATACGACAACGACCTTCGCGCGAAGCTTCTCCTCGTCGGTCAAATGACAGACGAGCCATGCTTCAACCAGCTGCGCACGATTGAGCAGCTCGGCTACGTCGTCTTCTCCAGCGCCGCTTTCCACGACACATGGGCTGGGTACCGCATCTTGATCCAGAGCGAGAAAGACTGCCGGTACCTCGAGGGGCGAATCGAGAACTTCTTGAACATGTTCGAGAAGACGCTGCATGAGATGAGTGACTCGGATTTCGAGGGTCACAAGCGCGCAATCATTAACAAGCGACTCGCAAAGCTGAAGAATCTGGGCCAGGAGGACAACAGGTTCTGGAATCATATCTACAGTGATTCGTATGATTTCTTGCAAGGTTTGTTCCCCCGCAATCGAACACCATCCCACTCTTTATGACCTATCGCAGTTTGCTGACAAGACAACAGCCGACACAGACGCCTCCCACATCGCATCTCTCACAAAGCAGAACTTGACAGACTTCTACGGTCATTATATCTCCCCCTCCTCCTCCACCCGCGCCAAAATCTCCGTTCACCTGCAAGCGCAATCGCGCCCCAAAGCGCCCTCAGCGCAGGAGCAGCGCGACGCCGCCCTCGCAGCCCTAACTACCCTCCTCACCGAAAACAAAACCTCCTTCGACGCTGACGCCCTCAAGTCCCATATCAACGACGCAACCGCCGAGGGCATTCCCGCCGCCGTCTCGGCTTTCCTCGACACCCTGGATCTGCAGTCCGAGCCAAAGGCAAGCATTCTGGACTCGGCCAAGGCGGCCCTCGGGCTCGCGGACGCGGGATTGCCCGCCGAGCCGCAGGTGCAGAGCGAAGAGAAAGAGGGCGGTGCGGTGGAAGGCGCGGGAGCAGGCCAGCCGGTATTGATTACAGATGTGTACAAGTGGAAGGCGGGGATGCAGGTTTCTGCTGGGGTGAAGCCGGTGCGGCCGCTGGAGGAGTTTGTGGAGATTGCGGAG
This sequence comes from Stagonosporopsis chrysanthemi, assembly GCA_022560025.1. NCBI lineage: Eukaryota > Fungi > Ascomycota > Dothideomycetes > Pleosporales > Didymellaceae > Stagonosporopsis > Stagonosporopsis chrysanthemi. The sequence goes on along the minus strand of JAFISE010000113.1, from coordinate 16,933 downwards.
AGGCTTTGAATCAGGAGATTCGGGGTGGGCGGGTATGTAGAGAGTTAAAAGTAGAGAGAGCGACGTGAAGTAGACAGAGTGCGATTCGAGGCAACGACGTTACGCAAATGCTGTGTGCCTACCTGGCTTTTTCCTGTTCTATATCGTTCGCGACATACTACACCAAGCTGCGTCGTGCGATTCCCTACTGTTGTTTCCGGCCCAACCCTTACCACACTGCTCTCCTTATACATCTCGCCACAATCCCCATCAGGACATTGGCTGTTGTTACAGCCGGTTCAGCCTAGTGGGGATTGAGACTTCTGTGATCTGGGGCAAGTACCGTGGTAAACGTAGACTACAAGTGGGGCGCGATTCGACTGCTGTTGGTCGGGTAGTACTGGTACGGTACGCTTTATTACGCTGTGCTTCTCTAGCTGTAGTTGTCTAGCCATGCTTTTTTAAAGGACGGACCCTACGGAGTGTTTTGCCTTATGCCTGTCATAGAATACGAGACCTGCCTTGGCTTACTGGCAGTCTTTCTCGGTGGATGTATGTTTGTTTCCTGGACTTTGTGAGCCCAACGCAACACATGGTTAATCAATAGAATACAACGACAATGTGGGTGACGGGTGCGGGCAGCATATATGACTTCAAGCTCAAGACCCCGAGCTTCTGACCTACGAGTGATCGTGAGTGTATACCCAGAAGCTTTGCATGACCCATTGACGCAACGTGGCTACCAGATTGGCTCGACAAACACAAACTCCATTCTCGACCATCACCCAACATCTTCCTCGATCACCATCCACCAACCCACCCTACTTCATCAAGTCCTCCGCCTTCAACATCCCCCGCTTCAGCATTCCCACGACCGCCGCCGTCGGATCAGCCGCGATCTCCGTCTTCGCCATCCTGAGGCCCTCTCCCTCGCGTCGGTACCGAAAAATAAACGCCGCGGGGTTACACCCATCCCACTCCTCACCCTTCTCGTCCTTCACCTTCTCCCCACCGCCCTCCTGTTTTCCCGGCACGGCGAGGCTCCACCACAGCATCGCGAAGCCCATCATCTCCCACCCGTCGTCGACTTCGTAGCAGATGAGGTGGTAAGGGACGTGTGCCCATTTGGCGAAGGGGGCGTAGATGTCGTTATACAGGGTGTTGATGGATTCGTCTGCGCCGGCGTACTTTTGGCCTGTTGTACGGATGAGTTGGTGGTCGGTTGTCACAAGAGCCTTGAGTTTGTCGGGGGATCTGGAGTCGAAGACTTGTGTGTAGTGTTCCCTGGGGCTGTTAGAGACGGAAATGAGGGGGTAACGGGGAGACGCACATCCACTTCATTGCTGGGTGGGCACGGGTTTCTTCGCCCCATGTGCCGTAGTGCACGAATGCTGGTTTGGTCGGGAAGGACATGGTGAGATTGGATTGTGATCAGAAGAATTCGTTGTGTTATCTGATTTGAATGCTCGCTGGCTATCTACAGCACGAGTAGCAACCGCTACTTATAGATAAATCGATCGTTCAGGTTGCTACTGAGTTCGCAGCATGCGCGTCTATCGTCCGCCGACTGCATGGATGGAGCGGAATGAGGGCTGGCGGTAACGCCCCGTAGACTCGCCATTCGTCGCTCGATGCTTACAGTTCAGTAGCTCCCATACTTTACAGCACGTGGGGTGCGCCGTTGAGCACTACAATCTGACAAGCTACTGCCATGGCTTGCGGCTGAAGCAACACAGCTCTAGCTGTCAGCCACAGCGTGCGGGGAAGAGGACCCATCAGCTCGACCCCTCAAGTCCACGCAAGTCCATTACAATGTACAGGCTCGCGTACTTTCAGCTTCGAAAAGAGATGCTGGCCAGCTGCGCAGCGTTCCCGAAGTGTGAAGGAGCTACTGGCGCAGGGAGACTGCAGTGCAGCCCTTATGTTGAATGTCTTACAATGGTTGCATAGCGAAAGGCTTTGTTTTCCTTTCGACCCTGGTCTGTTTGAGGTGCAAAGCGCCTTCTTTACCTTCGCCCACCACGGCCGCGGCCTCGACCAGCCGAACCGCGCCCAGCGTTCGGGCAGTCGGCCTTTGCGTGTCCCTTCTGCCCGCACTTGAAGCACTCCATGCTGCTCATGTCACGTCCTGCAGGTTTGCGACCGCCGCTCAGCGATGTCAGGCGATCAAGATTTGCATCTTCATTGATCGGTCTGGGTGCTGCTCTTGGCGACGCTTCTCCCAGGCTCTTTCGCGACTCTCGTTTCTTGGAGGACATTTCCCGCTTTGTCTCGCGTATCAGCTCGGCGGTCGGGTCGTCTGAATCATAGTCGTCTTCTGAGGCCGAGTCGGTCTCGCCTTCAGAGCGTTCTGTGTTCTCAATGACAGGTTTCTGCTGGTCGTTAGCACGCATTTCAGCTTGTGAAGCCCGCATATGACATACACTTGCCTTCTTCACACCGCCGCCATATTGTCTTCTTATTGGCTGTGTCTGCTCCTCCTCGTCGTCCTCTTCGCTGTCGTCTGCATCGAGCTCTGCGAACCCTGCCTGTCTGACTGTGAGAGTATCCCCGCGCTTGCCTTGTAACGGGTCATTGTAGCTCAGCACCCACTTCGTTTCGCCTGTGTGGAGCAATGCTTTGTCGAGCGCCTCTTGTTGCTTCTTCGCTTCCTCAGCGAGCGCGGATTGGAGGATCTGATGGTCTGCAGCAATGGATCCGCCGTTGGATAGTCGTACTTTCTTGGAGGCGGGGCCGTTTGGCGTTGTTGGTGAGGCAGCTACGTTTTTCGCTGCTGAGCGCTGCATGAACTGCCACCAGGTTAGCGATCACTACGCAACATACGCGTCTAGCAAGCTTGCCTTCATCGTCATGAGCCGGTTCGACATGGATTTTGGTGTGTTGCCCGACATCGTGGCAAAAGTTGCGCTGCTGCTTCACTCTCTGAGAATTTGTGGGCACGATGTAGCGAGTGGCGGGTATCGTGAGGGCAAGGACATATACGTCGTGTTTCTGAGCCTGTTCTTCGTAAAGTCGCAGGAAGGGCTCTGAACTTTTGGATGGCCGCACGCACCAAAATGACGCTAGGTCGGCTACTCTTGCCCCGTGAGCAGCCGCAGGGCTGCACCTTCCCAATTACAAGGTCAACAAGTCCTCCAGACTCCACGCCTCGGACCGTCGTTCTTGTAGCATTGGGCATTTCGGTCATTGAGTATAGTTGGCGCTCTCACGTTTCATCTCCTTTCAGCGGATAAAAGTTGTTTTTGCACCATCACCAACTTACATACGGTTCGATCAAGCTGAGGTCGCTGTCGAACCGCATGTTTCAGGTAACCTGACAAAGTACTTGTCTGAGATTACGATCAAGTGCAATTCATCATTCAAATTGATCGCCGACATTGATGTGATTGTTAAACCGGAAAATCACCGGACATCAAGGGTCGGGTCTCCTCGTCACCCGGAACGTCAGTACACTACTTGTATAATTCCTGGCCATAGCTCCCACGGAAAAGGCCAAATCAAACACACAATGGTCGCTTCCATTCCGAACGACATCTTTCAGTTCGGCACTACCGCCGCAACAGCTGCCGGTTTTGCACAAGGCCAACCACGCACCGCAGACCTAACATCCCACGGCACCGATGGCATCGGCAGCTACGAAGACGGGCGCCTTATGGTCCTAAACAACGGCGAAGCATACGCCCTTTCGAGCGACAACAAAGCTTCTCCGGCGCCCGCGGATGCCCGTCTGCCCTTCGCAATGGTCACCGTATTCCGCCCCTCGTTCCGTATGGAAGTACCCAGCCTCGACATGGAGAGCCTCGACGACTTGATCTCGAGTCCGAAATTGGCGCACGCGAGGGCTGTCAACACACTCGCACCATTTAAGGTTGTGGGCATGTTCAAGTCTGTCGAGTTCGAAAACGGTGGCGAACAGCATGAGTTAAAGGGGATTGTCTTTGGGTACATGGTGCCCAAGTGGATGAGAGGCATCTGTGGACCGAGGATACATGCACATTTCCTAGCGGATTCGGGAGAAGTGGGTGGGAAGGTAATGAATTTTGAGACGGACGTGGCGACGCTGAGTTTCGCGAAGACGGGGAGGTTTCACCTGGGGTTTTCGCAGAGTCAAGAGTGGGAGGATGTCAGATTGTAACGACATGTAAAACATGTCGAAGGAGCAACGATTGATTACTACGAAATCATCTGCTACCGTCCTCTTATTCGAATCATACCGCTTGGGAATTACGGCTTCGACTCATCATACACATCGTACTTGTACTGACTTCCCGTATGGTCAGCACGCAAGCCCGCCTGCCCTTTCCCGTACACCTTCTCTCTCGCTGTCAACCCCTCCTCCTCTGGTTGTGAATAAATGCCCCTCCGCCTCAACTCCGGCACCAGCAAGTCGACAACATCCTCAAAACTCCCCGGCGTAGTTACGTACCCGATGTTGAACCCATCCACATCCGCCTCCCTCACCCATCTCTCCAGTTCGTCTGCCACAGTTGCCGGCGACCCAACACTCACTGGCCCCAGCCCGCCAATCGACGCCTTCTCCGCAATAACCTTGGGTGTCCATTCCGGTACCTCAGGCGACGTGACCGTAAACTGGTCCAACAAGCTTCTGACCCTATGGTCCGTCGTTGCATCATCAGCAGTGAGGATCTTATCCGGCGGGTACTGGCTCAGATCGATCCCCGTCCAGCCCGACACGAGAACCAATCCACCAATCTCACTTGCGTACTTCTTGAGCTCCTCATGCTTCTCCCGGGCCTCCTCGTCCGTTCTGCCCAGAATCGGGGTGAAGGTTGCAAAGAACTTGATGCTCTGTGGATCACGCCCTTTCTGCTGCGCCAGCTCGCGGATCTTGGCGATCTTTGGCTTCAGCACGACAGGCGAGTGCGAGGACACGAAAATAGCTTCGGCGTGGGTGGCGGCGAACTCGCTGCCCGCCGACGACGTCCCGGCTTGGAAGAGGAAGGGCGTGCGTTGGGGTGAGGGATCGACAATGTGGCGGGACTCAAGGTGGAAGAACTTGCCTTCGTGCTTGATGGTCCTGATGCGGTCGGGGTCTACATACTCATCTTTCTCTTTGTTCTGTGTGATTGCGTTGTCGGCCCAGCTGCCTTCCCAGAGCCTATTTGGCGGTCAATTCAGTCCAATCATATCATTTCTAGTGTCCTCTAGAGAAAGGGAGAACACACTTGTAAAGTACCCGCAGATACTCATCCGCCTGTGCATACCGCTCATCATGCTCAATCGGGTTATCGAGCCCAATTGCCTTGAACGCCGCCTTCTTCCAACTCGTTACGATATTCCAGCCAAACCTGCCCCCGGTGAAGTGATCCAGTGTACTAAACCTCTTCGCTAGCAAGAATGGAGGCTCAAAACTAGTACTCGCCGTGATAGCGAACGCTAAATTCTTTGTTACCGCCGCCATGGCCGATACGGGAATTGTGGGGTCTGTCATGGGCCATTGTGCGGCGCGGCGGATACAGTTGTCCAAGCTGTCTTCGTACGTATCGTACCCTCCATAGGTGTCTGCGAGGAAGAGCGCGTTGATGCCGCCGCGCTCGAGCAGTCGGGCCAGGTTAATCCAGTAGTCTAGAGAGCGTTTTGTGGCGGATTTGTCGGTGGGATTTTTCCATTGACCGGGGGAGAGGTGACCGACTGTGCTCATATCGAATGCATTGATGAGTATCTTCTTCTGAGTATTGCTACCGGCAGTGAATCCGTTGGTTGTTTGTGTTGACTCTGCCATGGTGTTGGTCTGGCTTCAGCTGGCCAGGCTACACAGCAAGAGCGAAAAAGATTGTTATTGACTTGTGTATCAATTCTTTTCGGGCAAGCCGGGAAGCGATTATATTGTTCTAAGCAGTTCCGCATACCATCATCTCGCCATGGAGTTATTCACGCTCGCTATCATCTGATGTGGAGTTCGTAATGCAGGGCGGCGATTGCGCCATCATGAACACCGTTACCCGACATCGCGAACAACTGTGGGGTCACTGCGACTGCAATGCATGCACACCCTTGACGCCGTGCATAAGTATATTCGTGTTGCGTGCTTCCCTTGTGGATGCACCAATCATTGACCATAGCGAAGTACGCATTGTTAATAAGAACGCCACATCAAGTACACCATGGTGGAGGAGGGCGCTTGGGCGAGGGCATTGTCCGCTTCACGTTCAGTTGATTTTGGTGTTTGATCTTCGGCATCAAATCTAAGTGCTGGTATGGTGCTTGACAGCCTGCTTGTGAAGTATGGATGATACAGCAATGCTTAGACAAAGAGACGTGGCAGACGACATGTATACTGTGAGCTTCTGGAATTAGGCCGGTTCTTCAGTAGCTGGGAGGACCTTGGGCTTATACGTGTGAACTGCCTCGTGAATTGAGCTTTCAGTCTCCGTCTCTGAGACCAATCCTCGTTTGCAGAAAGCTTAGCAATAGAACTATTGTTCCAGATGTGGGACGTACCTGGATTTCTTCTTGATGTAGGTCTTGACGATGTGCGACAAAATGATGAGGCATACGGTGTTGGCGAGCACGAACGGCCATCCTTTGGGGAATCTAGGGCCTTCGGTTGTCTTGAACACAAGCAGTGGTATCCACGCAGTTGTTGATTGCGCCAGGGTGTTGGCAAGAATAAGGGCAACGGCTCGATCTGCGGCAGAGTAGCTTAGCTGACTATTGATCCAGCCGTACAGGATGCTGGACATGGCAACGGCCGAGCATGTGGTCATGAACGCCAACCAGATTGCAGGCTCTGGAACGCTCCAAATGGTAAGGATGACCAGACCGATGATGTTCCAAGTATGAGAAACTGTAATGGCCCATGCAGGCCCCAGTATCAGATCGGATGCGAAACACACGGCGAGCGTGTAAAAAATCCCCAACGCAGGAGAGATAGCACCCAGCTCATTGATGCGCGCTTTGGAGTATCGATTCAAGCTCTCCAACCACAGCAAGTAGCCACCGGAAGATGTGTTAATGCATCCGTTCCAGAAGAAAATGTCCAAAAGCAGGAAAGTTCAGACAAATGGGGACTTCGCTATCTTAACAAACGTGTTGATAGTGACGTTGCCTCTGACGCTGTGACCGGCTTTTTCCAGACGTGTTCTAGCAACTTCGACATCATGGTCAGATAGGACAAGCTTGTTAGGCATGTCAGGAGTCCATGGACGCCGTCTAAACGAGATGTCGCACCAGACTGAATCAGCGCGGCCGTAAGGGTTCCCAGAGTGAGGCCAACGTAGAAGAAGCCCCGGCGGCGGCCGATCTCATCGCCTCGGTACCATGATCTTAATGCTCTATCAACTCTGACGATATCAGTGAGATATACAGACATACCAAAAATGTAATGGATTGCTGGAAAAAAGGCCGCCTCAAAAAGGCCGACCAAGAGTCGGTACGCTGCCAATTCCGCGAAGGAGTGAACCCGATACTGGAGTAGTGTGAAGATAACCCACGCAACGTCGAGGAAAGGGATTAGGTAAAACATAGGGATGCGCATGAAGAGGTACATGAATGGTAGTTGACCGACCACCGAGCCAACCACGAACATCGTCTGTAGTCGTACCAATTCATTCCCTTCAAAACCAAGATCTTCTTTGAGACCGGCAACACACGCATTGTCTAGTGCTGTCAGTTGCTGCAAAATCTGATGTTTTTTTATCGGGCTACTGATGTTCGCCTGGTCGATATACTTGACCCAGTACGCCAGAAAGACATAAGGGACAACGAGAAGATCAAGCTTTGCAATCAGCTTGCGTTCCTCTGGCGTATCGTAATCCTGGAACCATCGGAGTGACACCATTTGCGGCTCTTGATTGGTGCAGACATAAGGCTTGTTCTCTTGGAGATCTTTGCTACTCAGATGCACAGCAGGCGCTTCTACTACCTTATGTACGTCCATCTGCGCACCTGCGTACGACTTGGTGCAGGGCAGATCTGATGTTCGTGTGGCGCGCAAGCCATGCACTGTGCGACACTCGAGCCTCGTACTATCTTTGCCGTGTAGCGAAAGAAAGCGATCACGACAACGAAGCGGGTCATCATATGGCGCATACCGTCAGTCTGTGGGGTGAAGGCGTGATTACCATCATGCCGAGCTGTAATGGCGAACCAATATGTAGACACCGAGTACGGGGCGATAACGGATGGAACGTGATTCGGCGCAGTACCAAGAAAACGGTCAGATGGCCCTTAAATGGCTTTCATGAAAGCTTTACATTTTCACACTGCTCCCTATTGCAAAGAGCAAGCTCCCGGTCCCTCCTTCTTCAGATTCCCTGAGCTAGTCTCAATTGAGATGGCGTCCAATCGCGTCGTTCCTGCCACCGACACGCTCGGCAAAACGTCATCAGCAACGACTTCAACACGACGCGTCGCGCAATTGACTGAGCATCTTGCGCCTGTGAGCGAGACAGAGCAGGCCAACACCCGGCCGACTCTACCCATCGACTATCCCGTCTCGCGACTTCAGCTTGATTCAAACCGTCATATCGATGACATCCGGCCTTTGAAGGTTGCAGTCATTGGAGTACGCATTCGGATTCGGTTATAAATCATTTCGATTAGACTCTAACAGCGTACAGGCTGGCTTATCCGGGATTAATGCTGGTATTCTGTTGCCTGCCAAGGTACCCGGAATTCAACTGACCATCTTCGAGAAGAACAACGATGTGGTAAGTAATATGGTGAGGTCAGCTAGACACTGTTTGACATGTAATAGAGCGGCACATGGCTTGAGAACCAGTATCCCGGTGTGAGATGTGATATTCCTGCTCATGTCTATCAAAGCACGTTCTCCCCTAATACACAATGGTCTGAGATCTTTGCCAAAGGTGCTGAGATCCGCGAGTACTGGCAGAAAACAGCCAGGAAACACGATGTGTACAAGTATGTCAAACTACAACATCGCGTTGATGAAGCATCGTGGGACGATGCGAGATCGAAGTGGAATCTGAAAGTCCACAATTTGATTGCAGACTCTTCAAGCCAAGAGGACTTTGATTTCGTTATCACCGCCATTGGGCGTTTCAACGCGTGGAAGCTACCGGACTACCCGGGTCTCGATGACTACAAGGGACACCTAAGACACACTTCCAATTGGGACTCATCATATGATCCGACAGGCAAGAGGGTTGCAGTCATTGGCAACGGAGCCAGCGGACTTCAAATAGTGCCGCATCTACAACGCGTTGTCGACCATGTCACGCATTTAGTCAGGAATCCAACATGGATAGCTACATCTTGGGCCGGTGACGAGAGGACGTTTGAACCTCAACCATATCCGGCGGACCAACTGGAGTCATTCCAAGACCCGGAAACGTACCTCAGATTTCGCAAGGACATCGAAGAAAGATATTGGCGACGTTTCCGAGCTATGGTACGTGGGTCTGAGGAGAACGAAGGCATCCGAGAGACTTTCATCGAGGTGATGAAGGCGCGAGCGGCGAAAAAACCTGAGTTACTCGACGGTCTGATCCCTGACTTCGCGCCGCACTGCCGGCGCTTGACTCCTGGGCCTGGCTACCTTGAATCACTTACCGAGGAGAACGCTGATCTCGTCAAAACACCGATCAAGCGATTTACACGTGAGGGTCTTGAGACGGTTGACGGCAAGAAGTATGAATTTGATGCTATCTTCTGTGCTACAGGAGCAAACACCGATCTTGTTCCACCATTCCCCATCAAAGCGCGCGGGCTTGACCTGAACAAGGCCTGGAAACCTGGCGGCGAGTTTGGCTTCCCTTACACCTACCTCGGCACTGCCACGCCTGGCTTTCCCAACCTGTTCTTCCTTGCAGGACCACATGCTACAGGTCCATCTGGAACAGTCCCACAAGCTGTGGAAACAGCACTCACGTTTTTCGCTAAGATACTTCGAAAAGTGTCTTCACAGGGTATTAAGTCGATCGCTCCGTCTAGAGAAGCTGCAGACGACTTCGTTGATTACTGCGATGCGTTTTTCCCAAGCACCGTACTGACGGACAACTGCTCCTCTTGGAACAATGGAGGTATTCCTGGACAGAGGATACACGGCTTATGGCCTGGGTCTGCCGCTGGGCTTACACTCGTTCGGCGAGATCCTCGCTGGGAAGATTGGGAGTATGAGCGCTTCAACAAGCAGAACAGATTCGCATATTTCGGGAATGGATACACACAGAGAGAAACTGATGAGTCTAGTGACTTAGTTTCATATCTGAGAGCGCCCGGACAAGAGCCGGACCTGAAAGACATTCATGAGAGTTGGTGGGATTTGCCGGGTGCTATCAAGAAGTCGACTTGAGGGCGGCCGTAGGCCATGAATCTAACCAGTCACTATCACAAGTTTCACCCCCGTGACTCAAGATTATCGGTCGTCCTTTCTCCAATTCCACGACGCATATTGATACTCGTAAGCAACTTGGAGGTTGATGTGTTGATAGTAAGTACAAGCCCAATTCGGTAATGCCGTTGAATGATGGCGTGGCCGCTAGGCGTATTGCATGCTACTTGAAATCACGACATCCGATCTACCAGAATCGTCAGCATGCTTTATCTGTGCATGAATCATATCGAAGTTGTTGGGATCGTCATGTGCTGATTTGCAAACCGCCGGGGTGAATGGCGTGCTACCCCATCAAAAGTATCAACTCCACAATCTGCCGCGAAAGGTCCGCAGCAACGTGGAACGGCACATAGATTGGGCCTTCAAAGAAATCTAGAAGCAGTCACACCGAGTACCGGAGTCGCGCAATAGTTTGACACGGCGCGCGCATTGCAATTGGCGTGCAAGTGCGCTTCCGCGGTATGGTAGCTCCGGTACTTGCTAGCCATGTGTGAAGACCTCCGACACTACCGCACACGAGCTTGGGGGCGTGCAAGATATATGAAACCCAATACTTCCGCGTATTAATCGGTAACCAGAGGCTAGACGATCAAACATGTCTGCACAAGATTCATCTTTGGAATCCGGCAGTGATGTTGAGGTGGAGAGACGCGATTATCCAAGTGAGTTCACCCAATATACGTCTCTTATTATACTGACAGCAAGACTAGCAAAATGGTATCGAAGCACATTCTTCAACATGACCATCCTTGGTCTTTGCAACTTCTCGGCTCCTGGCATCTGGGGTGCAATGAACTCGTTGGGAGCTGGAGGGGCTCAATCACCTCATCTTGTGAACGCAGGCAACGCTCTCACGTTTTGCTTGATGGTTGTCAGCTGTTACTTTAGTAGTGCTATCGTGCATTATATTGGCATTAAAGGAGCTTTGATCTTTGGAACGTAAGTGCACGCTGTGCCTAATTTTCCACCGCATACTGATATCTTGCAAGGATTGGCTACGCCCCATATGCAGCAGCTTGTGGGTATACAATTGCATTGTAAATATGGATGCTGGCTAAGATTCCGCAGTGTACGCGAATAACCGCTTTGGTACTGAATGGTTTATCTACCTCGGGAGCGCACTTTGCGGCATTTCCGCAGGTGTTTTCTGGATGGCTGAAGCCGCAATCGCTATAGCATACCCAGAGCCTTGGAATAAAGGCAAAGCACTCGGCTACTGGCTCACATTTCGTTTGGGTGGCCAGATCCTAGGTGGTGCGATCAACCTGGGACTGAACGCCGACCGCGACCAAGCCGGTAGCGTATCCTACACAGTCTACCTTGTCTTCATCGCCCTACAATGTATCGGCCCTGTGGTTGGTTTATTTCTGAACAAGCCAAACCAAGTCCAGAGGAAGGACGGCAAGAAGGTCGATCTGGCTATCTTGGACAATCCATGGTTTGAAATCAAAGCTACTACGAAGCTGTTCTTTACAAAGCGGTATCTCCTTACGGTTCTTTGGATCGGACAGGCAGTCTTCTCAGAAGCCGTTTACTTCACATACCTGGCTTGTAAGTCATTCCTGACATCACATGACCACTGCATCTAACGTGCATCTAGTGTGGTTCTCTGTCCGCTCTCGCGCGTTAGGCTCTTTCTTGTCTGGTATTGTAGCAGTCATCTGCGGCAATCTTCTCGGACATTATCTCGACAGGACTTCAATTCCACTGCGCTTCCGCGCTCGGACAACTTTTTGGACCATCGCTGTCCTACAAGGTGCTTGGTGGCTTTGGGCCACTATACTAGTGACGGAGTTCCGCGACACCCAGCCAACATACGATTGGACTTCCGCAGGATTTGGTCGCGGTTTCGCTGTCTTCATCTTCTTGACGGTCGGCTTTCAGCTCAACTATCTCTTCCTATACTTCTTCATTGGCCAGCTGGCGGAGAACGAACCAGAAGTTATCCGATATGCTGCTCTACTCAGAGGTACTGAGTCTGCATGGCAAGCTATTAGTTACGGCATCACCTCTGTCACAGTATTTGCGGAAGTCGGGGCTGTGTACTGGAATTTTGCACTTTGGGCAGTCGCTATATGGCCTGCGTGGCTGGTATTACGCGAATTTGGCGACGAGAAAAAGACCTTTGAAGACGAGATCGTGGCCAAAGGTACTGCACCAGATCAATTCACTACGATCGAACCGCAAAAAGGGATCTCGGCTTTAAAGTAAATATGGACCTTCAGTGGAGAGAAGATAGCAGAAGGAACATTAGACATGACCTAGGGTTTAGGACTCGTTTAGCTATAGGTATTTCGACAGAACGTGTAGTATTACAGTCATTCGAATATCGTAAGATTATCTGGCTGTCTGATAAGATCAAATCATGGATTTTACACTTGAATACAAGACCGAGACAGACAAAGTTTTGAGATCAGACTCTATGCTGACTTTTTCTTAAAATGCCTTCCTCATGGTTACATCCGTTTTGCGTACAAGGCTAAATGCAAAGAAATCTCATTCATGGTAGGACGGCCACAAGTCGACCGCCGCTGATCTCTCTCCTCCTCATTCTGTCCAGGCCTTCGTTGATAGCACCTAATCCCTGCACTGTACCAACGACATCAGGCGGTACCAGCAACCCCTTCAAGAGCAATCTTTCACACCAAGCACTGAGCGCCTCGCCAACTTCCGGGATTTCGTGGAAAAGTTTGATCGGCACATTGTGCAGCGTGACATCTTCTGGGATATCGGTCTTAGGCAAACCTGTCAATCCAACCAGGTGTGACCGTGGCGCATCTTCAGCGGGTTCTAGAGGCGTCGAAGGTGGTGTTGGTAGCTTGGAGTCTTTACGCTCATAACCTTGTACATCCTTTGGTAGCGAATCTATGGGAGAGGTTGTAGAAGCCAATGAGCGCAGAAGCTGAGCGGCAGATTCTTTGCCCACAGTATCGAAGCCAAATCGTGCGCTGTTTCCTGTTGCTCTCTTAATGATATCGATCGCTCTCTCCGGGTTATGGGAATCCACAAGTAAATCAGGGCGTGTAGCTGCAGCAGAAGACAGCCGCAACCCGTGCTTAGCATTATCCACGACGGACACAAGCTTCAGACCCATCAGTCGTGCGATCTGTTTCGTGAGGTGCGCGCTTGTGGAACCTCCACCCCAAATGACTAGATAGTCCCCTGCTCTGGCGCGATCGCTCTCACTGATGTTCTCGAGACATTCCTTCCTGATATCTGCTGGTAATCTTTCGGGGTCGATATTACGCACGATCTTCAGTAGATCGGGCCCATCTTCAACACCTTCGAAGCTGACGCCCATGCAAACACCTAAAGCCAGCACCGCAGATACGAAAGCCACCCCAAGAATGCTTCCGGACTCTGCTGATACATTGTGAGGGAGGCGTATAGTGTTGAATGACGACGCGATGCTATATTCTTGAAAAGCGGCCTTGCGAAGATCTCGGTAGTCCGTTGAGGGTATTGTTACGATGTCACCTTCGCGTATACGGGTATTCGAGGTCTTCGGTGCCTTGACAACGATTCCAGATAACTCTCGTCCAGAGATGAAAGGGAAAACAGGAACGCCGAAGTTGAAGTCCCTAAATCAGCGTTAGTATGCTCGTAAAACATGGCATTCTTCGTGTGCGCACGTACGGTGACTTCCAATCAATAGGGTTCAGTCCTGCAGCAGTGACTTTGACCAGCAATTCTGTGTCGTTCTTCACCTCTGGCACGGCATGGTCAGCAGCCACCTCGTATGGTTGGCGGATCGCATGGAGCAACAGCGCAGATTGTCTCTCGGGCTGAATTTGATCTCTTGTGTTGCGCTGGAACTGATCCTGTACGTCGTCGACCGTGCTATCTTCTGCTGGTAGAGCTGCTTTGGCAGGTGTGGGTGCCTTGGAGATGCTCTTGGGTCGCCATCGCCAGGGAACCATATCGTATTATTGCAGTGGGAGTTCTCAAGTAGAGTTTTGAGAGTTGGATTCTGTTTAAGAAAAGAATGGGCTTGAAAATAATGTCGGATGCAACTGCAGCTCAGGAGCCTGGCTCTGATTACTGAAAGAGGGTTTCCGGCCAGCCGACTTCGTCATACTACAGGGTGGTGAGCAAAGAAGCTAGTGCAAACATAGACGGCTACCTCCATCACTCGCGTCGGTGTCTACGGCCTCTTCGCGGGGACCGCACTGTCGGCATTGTGGAGTCCAATGGCGTGGTGGCCGTCTGAAGTGGAGAAGGCCCATAGTAAGCCGCTAGAGCACGACTACAACGTGGATAAATTGAGGGACCGAAACGAACCTGAATCGACCATGTACCGCGGTACGAGTCCATGCTGCGTTATCCGATGCTGATTTGCGTGGAGCGGAGAGATACGCGATTGCGTGCAAGGGCGCCATAAGCACATCATCTGCCCCATCGAACTGAAGCAATATCAAGCAGCGACATCGGATCCATATGTATCTATGCGAATTTCAGTGAGGACAAAACAGTTCAATTCGAGAGCGCGACATACAGCTAGAAATATAGGAAGTCATGACAGCTCCTAAGAAATGGATTGTGAATGCGTTCGTGGAGATGTGTAAGTTCACGTGATCACGTGCGCATACCGGACCCCAACTGCAGCACTCGCAGCACTTCACGCCTTTGGAGGCAACTTCCTTTCATCCAGTCCAGTGACGATGGGCTAATCAGAGACCGGATGAACAGGCAGTGGCCACCAGTCACCTGGACTATGGAGGCATCCAGACGATCATTCGCACGAGTTTGGCGATGTCGAACATTGGGTCGAGCTTGCAAAACTTCTAGAAGAAGCCAAGTTCCACGGCATATTCATTGCCGATGTCCTTGGTGGTTATGACGTTAGTATTAAAACAACAGAACACACACAAGCAAATTTTAACACATTCGAAGGTCTACAATGGCAACCTTGATGCTGCAAAAATATCCGGCGCACAGTGGCCCGTCAATGAGCCACTTAGTGTTGTAAGCGCAATGGCAGCAGCTACAAAAAGTATTGGCTTTGGTGTAACAGTGTCGACAACATATGAGCAGCCTTACCATCTGGCTCGTAGGTTGTCAACTGTCGATCATCTCTCGAAAGGGCGACTTGGTTGGAACGTATGTAGTGACAGCCAGATCTGTTAGCAGTGCAACTAAACATCCACAGATCGTGACTAGCTACCTCGATTCGGCTGCTCGAAACATGGGCTTTAAAGAGCAGGTTGCAGTAGGTGCCATCCACTCCATAATCGTATAGCGCTAATTCCAGAAGCATGACGAGAGGTATGCGCAAGCCGACGAATATGTGAAAGTAATGTACAAGCTATTCGAATCGTCGTGGAGAGACGATGCCATCGTACTTGATCGTGAGAAGGGGGTGTACACTGTCCCAGACAGAGTCCGCGAAATCAACCACCACGGCAAGTACTTCACAGTACCGGGGCCTCACATTTGCCAGCCAAGCCCGCAGCGTACCCCTCTGTTGCTTCAAGCCGGAACTTCCAAGGCTGGAAAGCAGTTTGCAGCACAGAGTGCGGAAGCAATCTTCGTCAGCGCATTCAGTCCTTCTGTCCCAGCAAAGAGCATCGCAGAAATCCGAGAGCTTGCAGCAACGCAACATGGGCGGAACCCAAGCAACATCAAGGTTCTTGCACTCGTGACCCCGATCATTGGACGCACTGAAGAGGAGGCACAGGCTAAACTAGCCGAATATCGCAAGTATGCGTCTCTTGAAGGTGCATTGGCTCTTTTCTGCGGCTGGACAGGTATTGACCTTGGCAAATACGGTGATGATGAAGAACTGCGTCAGGTTGAGAGTAACGCAGTACGATCGACTGTTGAGGCATACGCAAAGTTCTCTCCTGGTACCTCTAAATGGACAAAACACACCGTTGCTGAGCACGTGAGCATTGGTGGAAATGGTCCTATCATTGTCGGAACTCCTGCTCAGGTGGTAGATGGGCTCCAGACCTGGGTCGATGAGGCTGACGTTGATGGGTTCAACTTCGCATACGCCCTATTCCCGCAATCCTTCAAGGACATCATCGAATTGTTGCTTCCGGAGCTGAAGGCACGAGGTCTATTCTGGGAAGATTACGCTGTTCCGGGAGGCACGTACAGAGAAAACTTTTACGGGCTGCCTGGTCAGAAGGGGCCGCTGGACGAGCATGTTGCGTCGAAATATCGCTGGAAGGCTGGAGTCGATGCCAAGGACCACATAATCCCTGAGTAGGTTTTTTCAATGGAAAGACGCGATGAGTTCGAGAGCAAGACATACAAATAACAGAAAAAGACGCGCCCGCACTCGTTCAAAATTCACAAAGGGTTAGCGTGTCAACCCATTGATGACTAAGACATCTGTCGCTTTGTCTTGATGGCTTGTTTGTCAACCATCAGTTTCCCGATACGCGTTTCATAATGTGGTCTCTTGAGAGCTGGCATCGTGGCCTGCATACTGCCGTGCGCATAGCGCCCAGGAATCCCCCCCCCCCCCCCCCCCCCCCCCCCCCCCCCCCCCCCCCCCCCCCCGACCCCCCCCCCCCCCCCCCCCCCCCCCCCCCCCCCCCCCCCCCCCCCCCCCCCCTCCCCCCCCCCCCCCCCCCCGCCCCCCCCCCCACCCCCCCCCCCCCCCCCACCCCCCCCCCCCCCCCC